>LPNX011159314.1:18582-88258 GCA_001517045.1 Pseudotsuga menziesii | reverse complement strand
CAAAGTACCAAAAATGGTGATCTCCAAGAGAGATGTTAAATTGACATCAAATTTTTGAAAACCCTTGTTTGCAGAATTAGAGACCAAAATAAATTTCAACACTAATTATCACTCATAAACAGATGGGAAGATGGAGCATACACTACAACAAAACCCTGTGATTAACGTCTCTTTTAGCTTCCTTTTTAGCGTCCACTATCACTTTCAATTTATTTTTTGTCATTTTTTGGACAAAGTGGATTCTTTTCTATGAGATGGCACTTTTAATGGCGTTATTTGCGTCTATTTTTAAAATATGGTGCTATTTTGGATGCTAATTAGCATCCCAATTAGCGTCCTTATTAGCGTCCCAATTAACGTAACAATTAGCATCCCAATTAGCGTCCCATTTAGCATCCCAATTAGTGTCCATTTTTAAAAGTTGGCATTATTTTGGATTGTAATTAGCATCCCAATTAACGTCCCAATTAGTATCCCAATTAGCATCCCCATTATAATCCCAATTAGCTTTCCAATTGACATCCCAATTACTGTCCCTTTTTAAAAGTTGTCGCTATTTTGGATACTAATTAGCATCCCAATTAACGTCCCAATTAGTGTCCCAATTCGCATCCCAATTAGAATCTCAATTATCGTCCCAATTAGCATCCCAATTATTGTACCTTTTTAAAATTTGACACTATTTTGGATGATAATTAGCATCCCAATTAACGTCCCAATTAGAGTCCACAAAGCATTGCATATAACACCAAGAATAGCCTCCAAAAAAAGGTCCTCAATAGCATAACACCATATATTAATCCATGGTTAGCGACACAAATTGTGCCATGAACTTCGACAGGAAAAACATTCAACATAGTGTCAAGTATAGAGCCATGAATTGCACCTACAAAAAATCCAACATAGCACGAGGTATAGCTCCTCGAATAATGCCAGAAATTTCGAAAAGGAAACTCGCTAGGAATTGCACTAGCTTTAGAGATAGGAATTGTGTTCAGAAAAAGTTCGACATAACAACACATATATCAATGTCATTGCCAATGATCATGATTCATGTGATAGTACTTTTGGATATTGATTTATCATAGTGGCACCTAAATGATCGTAATCATGGCACTTTTGGATGTTAATGAATCCTAATGAGGGGCAAATTAGCTTAACGTCACCTAAATAGCTCTAATGGCATTTGAGTGTCCCCAACAACATTTGATAGACCCTAATGGCATATGATTGGCCCTAACAACATGACAATGATGCATTACGATAATTATGATGGAGCGTATAGATATGATTTGATAAGTATGAGACTATATCTTCCATTCTTATGAGGTAGTATGGCTCCTTGTTGATTATTGTCGCAATTATATTGATGATGACATTGATGATGAATACGATGATGACAATGATGTTGATTTATTGTATGATGATGATGACAATGTGGATGTGGATGTCAACGATGATTATGCATGTGGTATCACTTTTGGATCCTAATTGATTCTAATGGCACCTAAAGGTTTGTAATGACATCTAAACAACCCTATTATCGTTGAAATGGTTGTAATGACATATAAATGACCTCAACAATTAAATGACATGAATCATAATGTCAATGAGCGATTAAGAACACTAATGGCATATGAGTGACCATAATGACAATGATGACCATGATTTTGTTGATGATGTACTTAATGCTATTGCTGATGATGATAATGAGGATGATGATCAAGATGATATTGATGTACCATATGACATTGATGATGATGATGATGATGACAACGCCGATGTCCACAATGATGATACATGTCATAATACTTCTGGATACTGCAAAACTTGAGATATTGGAGTTAATAACAAGTAATAGAGTTTGTGAGGTGTTGACCATAATTTTTTTTTGTAAGGTATTTAATTCTATTATAATATAGAGGAAAAAATTATAGATGTCAACGTGACTAGAGGAGGTCTTAGGAGGTGAAGCTGCCACCGTGACCTCTCAAAAAATGGCCATATAAGAGAGCCAGAAGCAGTACTATTCCACTTTGAAAGTAAAGGCCTAGGCCAATATACAAACATAGGTACATAATTCAATTGTAAATCGACATAAATAAAGACGAGAGCCCAGAAAAACACACAGGCATTGACCCAGAAATAGACATAGAACTAGTCCCAAAAATAGACATAGACATTGAACAAAAAATAAACATAGACGTAGGCCCAAAAATAGACACATGCATGGATAATAAAGCCCATAAAAAACCACTTGAAACGATATGCAAAACTAAGAAAATGTGGATAGCTTGGACATCAAGCACGTCACTCTGGAATTTCTTTAGTTATGGGGCAGGCCCATCTTTCCTCTTGCGACTGGCTGGGTGAGTTGGTGGCAACTTTCAGAGGAATCTCAAGCTGTTGCTGTTGCAGAGTAGGCTGCTGGGATACCATCGCCTTTAAATTCTTGAATAATGGCTCCATCGTCGAGGGAATGGGGAAGGACAGAGAAGGAGGAGGCACGATGGTGCACCTAGTTGCACTGCCACTACCTCCACAATTAGGTAGAACCATGCCACCCGTGGCACTACCACTTCCTCCACCACCTCACTCACAACTGTCTCCATTTAGACTGTCATGGCCTGAGATTCCCATGTTTCCTTTCCAAGAAAACGAGCTCTCCATTACCGTGAGCTGAGCATCGATCTCTAAGATTCTAGTCTTCACTGTCGGTACCGTGTCATTAGTATCATCCCAATTGGTAAGCATATCCTCCATTAAATTGCAGAGCATGTTCTTTATGCGCCAATAGTGATTGATATGGCTACCATCCCGACCAGTTGCAAGCTTCCGATTTACAACGTGGCTCTCCCAAGATTCCATGAGGACGCGAACCCTGTTAGAGATATGCAGTTCATAGTCCACTACCACTTAAAAACTACAACCTTATTGATATTTGCCTCTACTCGAGGTGGTTGTTCTCGGAGTTCCACGATGCCGCGACATGCTAACCCTATTACGCTTCTCCTTCCAAATATTATCAAGCTAGGGAATGTTAACAATTAGCAGGATACATTCTAGGGTGGTAGATTCATTGTGATTTTTTAGATGCTCAACAAGCCAAGGAGTGCGCATGGCTAAGAAGAACCAAACCCTTATGTCCATATACCACATCACGATGCTCAAGACCTTCACCCTCCCTGCCATAGTACGAGCAATGAATAACGATGTAGAGCCTTGAAGGCTAGGATTGAACTAGATCTTTGCCACCCCATGTCACAGGTGCAGAGGTGACAGGCTGCTCTGCTCCCATGCTTAGAAGACAATGAAGGTTCTCAAAAATTCCTTCACTGCTAAGGTTAACATGATGGTCGCCACACGTCTGTTGCTCAGATCGAAGGAGGGCATGTATCTTATATTTGGAGAAGTCACCCACATCCAGGAGTTGACCATAAAAATATTGTTAGCCATTGGGTTTTACATTGAATGATATGGTCGCTTGGTTTAGTAGTTTCCCCACCCCCCTTACACCCCCCTTGCAAAAAGGTGGTACATTACCAACTATCATGGTGATACCAAAATTTCACGCGGCAAGATTGTTTTGGACAACCCCCCATCCATACCCTCATTTTTACCAAGAAAATCCAAGGCACAAGAAGTGGATATCAATCTTAACACAAAATCTAACTTTCTTTGTACTCTTAAGGAAAATTTGGCCTTGGTTTAAAATGGAATGAAGCAACTAGCATTTCATAATTCCCATAGTGTTACTCTGAAGAAGTGGAACACATGTTTTTACATCTTTGGCATTATAAGCGAACATCTCTTAAGGAAAAAAGCAGTTAGCTTCTAAAAATTTATGGCATTGGTGGATTGCTCAAAATAATTGGTTCAATTTTCAACAATTATTTTGAGGTTTTTCAAATTTCTATTAAAGTTTAAAGCAATTTTGTTTGTTACGTGAAATGCCCTTTAACTGACATATTTGAATATTATTTTTAATTTTACCTACTCCGAAGCCATGCGGCATACTTTCTTAGATTTTGTTGAATATCTTTGTTTTGCGCTATGGAAAAGATCAGGTCACACGGTGTAGGAGTTTCTTTGGTTGTAGAGGAAACCCCAACATCTCCACATTTTGAGGACAAAAATTTGTTGACGAATTGCAAAATAGTCCCATGCGGATAAGGTAAGGTGGGAGTGGGGCCACATACACTTTGCCAGGTTTGCATGGTGGTTAATTATCCCATGCATTGTCCATGAGTATTAGTTGTAAATTTTATGGCTCAATACCTTCAATTCCAACCTCTCCTTATGGAATGATCCCCAAGGATCATTCTTATTTTTTTCAACCTTGACATTTACACCAAATCACACTTGTAGGAAACAATCTCTTATGAAGTATATGCGTGATGATTTGGAGCCTCACAAATTTCCTATAAACCCCAATGATAAATTTTATGGCCTAATAGGTACCCTATATTTCATCCTTAAACCATGGTCTAAGAGGGGACACAAAATATGACATATAATGGACAAACAAAAACCTAAGAAAACCACACAAATATTTTAATATATATTTATAATAAAATAAAAAATAACAAAAAAATGGAAACATAAAACAAAAATTTAAAAAATTCAAAACACTTACCTCTTGTGCACTTCCAATCAGACACGCTGCCTTCCATCGGGGACATACATATACCCATTGCTTAGGCACATGCGTTCAAAAAAATGTCCAAAGACAGGGGATATGAACTCCCAATGGATCCTTGGATATGGGATTCCTCATGTATGTTGTTGTTGCTCTTAGCTTAGTAGGATTTTGAACTCGTGGTGTTTAATATCCCCCTTATATTCCCTAATAGATTTTTGTAACAGTCTAATGTAATTGTACTTTTTTACTGGTGAGGAGCTCAAGGCCAAGGCCCCACCAGTAAAACCTTAGTAGGTAGGTGATTAATTCCCTAATATGTGGATTTAGGAAAACAAAAGCACATTGACATAAGTTAAACAATTCGAAACTAATCCACTAAGGAAGGGTAAACAAAAGGAAAAAAACATGGTACCATTGCATTATCAACAAGGAAATCAGCCACCTTCGAACGTAATCCGATTATAAGATTTTCTTCCACCTCGCATTAGCCGAAGGCATCAAAGGAAGAAGAAATATATATATATATATATATATATATATATATATATATATAAAGGGGTTTTCATATACTATAAAAGGAAAAATCATATGTATATATGTCTTGGAGAAAAATATACATATATTACATTAATTATATTATAATAGGAAAACATCTATATGTATATTGGAAGAAGTATACATATAACATATTTGAAAAATATTATAAAAGAAAATTATATATATATATATATATATGTAATGGAATTGCCAAAATTATACACATATTTAATTTATGTTTTGGTAATGGAGATGAATGGATGCCTCCCAATTTAATGCCTTAAACAGAGAATTTAAGGCAGATCTGGCACAGTTAATTCCTTGAGCTGTGAAATTCAGGCAGACCTATCTCGGAAAAAATAATGGCACAAAGAGTTCCTTGATGTAGGGATGCCTAGCGCACCTTAGGGGGAAGGAGACCATTGCTTTTATTTTATTAAATAGGTGTAGTAAGCCTACAGAGGGGCAGGAAAAAACGTGGGGAGCTAAATAAATGACCAGTTTTGCATCTTCTAAATGAAAAAAAAACAAAAAGACTGCAAATGTCTTGGAGAAGTTCGCTCCTTGAGGAGTAGTTCTGAAAACGTGAGATAATATGCATGGAATAATTTCGACCCCCTTGACCTTCCCTAAAATAAATGGATATGGATCAACTTCTTTTCTTGCTGCGTTGAAAGGTTGGGTCGCTTTGGACCACAGTTTTCCATAGAGAGAGAGAGAGAAAACCTTCTTGGTAGTGGCACGATTAGCTAGGGGGTAAAGACCACCATTTCCTTATCCACAGTTAGGGAAGGATAGCATATGCAGGGTGACATTTCTGAATGCAGGGTCGATACTTCCTGCATCTTAAGCTGCGAGAAGGGCCTGCGCCACCTTTTTTTTTTCCTTGAGAAAGCAAGTCGAAGGTGAGACTCGTGGGCATCTTCCTTTTAATGTTTTGAACCCTCATTGTGTTAAGGTATATTGGTTACTCATATTTTTCCCTTCGCACCCTAGTGAGGGACTGTGAACCCCTTTGAGTATGTGTTGGATTTGTGTGTATTTGGATGTGTTTTTATATATACTTTAATGCCCAATGACCAGTCCAAGGGAGTGGTAACAAACTGAGTATTTTACTTCTCAATATCAAAGGGATCCTCCTTCCTACATTCGTCAAGTCTAGTGGTGAAACATTCCCGGGGTTGCGTTGGTCTGTCACTAAAATAAAATGCAACCTTGATGTGTTTTTGGTTTACAAATGATTGAGCAACCCCCTTTTTCCTTTGGTGGTTGATTGGAATGTTGCTGCGATCTCTACTACCTCATAACCCTACGACTGCACTTGGTTGCATTGCGCACAAATTCAACATCCACTTGGATTAAATGGTTTGCACTTTAAATATTTTAGGAAAATTGATGCATTGTTGCGAGCGTCTGTCTTTGTTGGAATGGATCCACAGTTTGAAACATTATTAGATTTTTTATGTGTTTATAATAGATATGCATGTTGAGGATGCACCCAAACTTGTCTGCTGTTTTATGCGTCGGATTCCACAAAATACCATGGTGACCTGTACGATAAGAAGGCATATGCCTGTGTAGCTCAGTCTGTTTTTCCTTGATGTTTGGACTTCGTAACGTAATCTGGGTCCTTTAATAGCATCAATCTGCATTTACCCTGATATATACACAGTGTGTATTTGCAATACAGCTTGTTGTTACCAGGACTGTTTCTAACATATCCAATTTGTATTTTTTGGGTGATTCAACAGTGTCCATTTCCCTGCACATATAACTGTTTTATTTTCCAGTTTGGTCACGTGGGTGATTCTTTTATGCATTAAATTGGGATTCTTTTGAAAGTATAATCAAAATAAGTCTTGTTAACGTGAGAGACTGTTTATATATCACATTATTTTTGGGTTAAAGTCATTATAACTGTCTCTGGGATGTGATTCAAAGTATATTGCAGGTTTTGAAGGTATAAGTAGGTTTAAAGCTCTGAAAAAACCTAGTTACATGGACTTGGGGATGTTAAAGGAAGACAGTTATTTAATGTTGTAAAATGTTAGATAAATTAGAATGGTTGGAAAGTTATAGTGTTTGAGTAGGGTTTGGTGTAATGCATTAAGTAAGATGACTATGTAAATTCTCAAAAATTGCATTAGGCAACCTTAACACAGTGAATTGTGGTACCTTGGGTATAGCAGGTTGCCGTGATAGGTAATTTTCTTTTGTTGATTTTTGGTACACTACAACATGATTATCGAACTTCGAATGATTGTTTTACAATGTGTGAAGTTATAACATTATCGAATTTGACTAGATATGCCTCATCGAAATTCCAGGTAAGAAAATTTGCCACTAACATGATTGACTTATTTCGTAGTAACATAAAAATGAAACTTTTACCCCTTTTTCACTCATAATGGAACTGAGGTATAAGAGGTACATTACATGGGGGAGGGCCAGAAACCAGTAAACTGAAAAAATAAGGCTCTAATCTGCGATGTTCATTGTTGTTTGGCAAGGGCGTTCTGTAAGAAGATCTACCGAAGGTATGCTGTCTAATTTCTTGACAAAGTTCTATTGATTCAGGCTGATCTTCCTCTTACTACTTCCTGCTACCAGGCTCTTGAAAGCAACGAGCTAAGGGGATGGGAAGCAGCACCCCCTTCGATGGCCATGAATGCTCGAAACATGTAGACCTAAACTGAGGAGGCGCTGAGGAGGTGTCATGTGGGCTTAGGAGCAACAGACTCAGGAGCAAAACAAATTATAATGAGATTGTTCATACATAAAATTTTAATAAAAATATATTTTTATCAAAATAAAATAATAAATATCATCATTTATGGGAAAAGTTGCTAAATTTCTAGCAATAGTGTAAATGTGAGAGGTTTTCTATTTTTTACGGTTCCTTTTTCTAGTTTGTTTTTACCATAGTACGGTAGAAATTTCATATTAATTATTGAAAAATCATATAATAATGGTTTAACTTACATAAGTTTGGTGTCCCTCATGTATTTGAGGATGCCAAATCCATTTATGCATTCAAAAACATGATTTGGACAATTCAATATTCATATTTTGAAAAAAAAAAACCTTATTCCAATAAAAAATTTACCAAAATATACAAAATGTCTAACAAATAGACTAATCCAATTTTTTTATATCAATAAGACATAAAATTACAAAAAAATATACAAACTACCACACACACATTTGACTCAAGAAATGATATCAGCTTGTCCTGGATTGACTAAACCCATATGAACTTGAAAATGACCATACAAAAATTAAATGAATCCAATGACACTAAAAGATGACGTTCAAAGTCCATAGTGTTGAGAGCAATTCAACATAGCTATGTTGATTTCAACAAAAATCATGCTTTCTTGGTTCATATGTCCACTTAACTGAACCATAACCCTTCTAAATACAACATATATAGGAACATGCATTAAACATAATAACACTAAATACTTAACAAGGCATGCAAAACACAACCTCCCATGAGTTTTTCCAACTATAGCATGAATGGCCACAATTTTCAAATTGGACACACTCAAAGTGCAAAAGAAACACAATGAGACTGCTTGTTTTAATAGTATACATTTGGAAGGAGAAAATAATTAATACTCATTTCATTATAACAACATTTCCATCAAAATGATCACATGAATCTCAACAATAAAAGTTTTTCAAAATTATTATTTTATTCTCTAATGTATTGAAGAAATATACCCTTATAATGTCCTTTCACTATGAGAAAAGAATGCCATTTTATTGTAATCTATACTATTTTTATAATGTTATAATGTCGTGCAAGTGGTGACATACATGGTCCATATTCATGAAATTCTCTAGCTTTGTTAACAAATGGTCATGGAAAATTGCAAGAAATCTATCATGTGCTTTTCGTAAGTTGGTTTATTATTTGTATACATTCATTCAACTTCATTCTAATCTAAGACATGCTATTGGATTTTTGGGAACCTATGTTTGGAGAGAGTTGTAATTGTCAAGATGAGGGACCTATGATCATATGGGATGCTTGCATAAAATCATTTCATAATGAAATATTAATAGATTCTAAGAGTTGATAGTCCCATGTACCGAGTCTTTAGATGACGCTAGATAAATAGTTTAATTTTACAAATATATAATCATAATTTGAGATGAAATTTCTCACTCGTTCACCACTAATTTAAGATCCAAAGATCCTTTAATAGGGCATAATAAAACACACATGATAATGAAACACAAATAAAAATAACAAGGCTATAAATATTTAAAACATACAAACTTCAATTCTTGAATTTTTTGTGGTCTAATTTAGGGCAAGGATATCATGGCATGGAGAGTCATGGACAAAATATATAAGTTGGTTGGTTAAAAATCATGTATGTCATTGGTATAAATACACCCAAAAAATTGTATAAAATTATTGTAATGCATCATACTACACATTACCTTTCAAAACTTTTAACACTCGCTAGATCCCATATCCCCAACTATCACCACACCATTATTGATCATCAATGAAAAATAAAACAAAAAATTCAAAGTGAATATAGTAGCAAAAAACAAAGCAAAAAAATTGAAGTGGAGATAGTAGTTGCATACATGCTTAGTGGGATTATAATTATAAGGGTCATGGATGACTTATTAAATTATCTCAATATAGTGCAATGTAATGTAGAAATATTGTGTCGGGTTCTCAAAGAAAGGGAGAGACTGTCATTTTGAGCTATTTTTGGATATAGCACCCCCAATAGGTCTATCATAATAGCCACTAGAAGGGTATGTGGTTCAATAGAATGAAAGATCAACACAACATTTTAATTTCTCCATAAAACTTCACTTGGATTTATTTAGATCTTATTCCCCATAAACATTCACTGGGATTTATTTATATGTCATCATCCATTTTATTGATCATATAAACAAGAACCATTAATTCATAAATCTAGTGAGAATCCTCAAACATATAAAAATATTAATAATTTTTTTATAGAAATTATAACTAAAATGTTTAAAATAATGATTTTGAACAAAAAAAAGTCCTAGAACAAAATATTAATAGATAAAAGTAACAAGAAACTAGATACAAGTAACCAACAAGGAGAGTGAAAAAATTATGCATTTTCTTAATTTTAATCTTTTTTTTTTAAATCGTTTGACCTCAATAATAAGCTATCGACTTATTATTACAAATTTTTTTAGACAAATCCTAGTTATTAGGGTCACACATACAAAGTCGAAAGTTGCGGTCAATGAATTCGATCGTGATCCCATTCCTCCATTTGCCATGGAGCCACGAAAATATTAATCGATAATTTAACACGTGCCCAATTGTTATGAGGAATTGATACTATTGTGCGTCACAGCTGGGGAAAATTAATGATGTTATGGAAATTGTGGAAGAGAAGGACGGGGAGGGTATAATTGTTGTTTAAGAGGAAAAATAGCTGCATGCAGATAATCAAGAATGAGAAACAATTTTTGAGTTAAAATCATGATCTACTTCATAGAAAGACTTAAACAAGTGAAAAAGTGTTTTTACTAATTTTTTAATTTAGTTGATCAATAACTATATTAGCACTTATCCATTGTAATCATCATGGTTTATAATTTACAAGTTTTGGATTGAAATTTACTAATCATCATGTTTTAATAATTATATTTCATCGAATCATAAAAATATATAATGAATTTGCTATTGATTTATTTACAGAATTTAAATTCTTTAAAGAACCGTGGAAAATAATGGAATAGAAGAATAATTGTAAAGAATTCTCTTCTCGTATTTTCATTAATTACGATAATTACGAAGCATATGAAAAAGAAAAGAATATATATATATATATATATATATATTCATAAAAATATAAATATATAATGAATTTTCTATTGATTTATTTTCAAATTTTTTAAAGAACGGTTGAAAATACTAAAATAAAAGAATAATTGTAAAGAATTATCTTCTCATATTTTCATTAATTATGAAGGGTCTAAAAAAGAAAAGAAAAGAAAAGAATATATATATATATATATAATGAATTTGCTACAGAATTTAAATTCTTTAATGAACTATGAGAAATAATAAAATAAAAGAATAATTGTAAAGAATTCTCTTCTCATATTTTCATTAATTAGGAAGAGTTTAAAGAAGAGAAATATACATACATACATACATACATACATACATACATACATATATATATATATATATATATATATATATATATATTTGCTAAACAAATATATTTCATCTATAAAAACTAATGAATACAATATGACCGCGAAAGTTTTCAAAAACTAGATCTTACAGTAAAACAATATACCTACAAGATACAAGAGATAAAGAAAGACATAGATATAACAAAAACAACATGGAATTTTGTAAAATTGGACATTACTGTAAAAGGAGAAAAAAATTAAAATTACTGGAGCTAAAGAATGAAAAGTACTGAATAATAACATCAAATAATTAAATACCATATATAACCCAAAAGGAAACAGATATATATTAACCTGGTAAAGACGAGCTTCAACTTGGAAGTGCTATATAAAGAAAACGTCTGAGTTGAAGAACCCCATTACTTTGGCAGATATATATTTACCTCGTAAAGATGAGCTTCAGCTTGGAGAGCTTGGAGATGTTGTAAGGAGATCTTGTGCTCACCAAGGTAAAGGGATTTTCGCCATGGCTCTCTAAGGTACGGCAGTCTATTTTTCATCCCCGTTTGTTTTCCCTTATTTGATGTATGTGATGTATGATGTTGTTGTTATTTGCATTTGCCAAATTAAATTATATACTTCTTGTGCCCTGTTTTAATCTCCTTGATTGTCGTCCAAGGGTTTGTGTCAATGTTTATAGATTTTCATAAGGTTTCATTTCCATTGTGCCGATTGCAATGGCTATTGGCATCTTTCTGGATTCCCCAATATGTGCCTTTATTTTATTCTTGATCCTAGAATTGCAAAACCTAGTTGTTGCACGGGGTTTCTATGAAACCCTGCATGAGAAATCAAACCCTATATCAAATATTAGTGTTTGAACCTAATTGATGCACTTATCTAGTTTACCAAGTAGCTCCCTAGCTAATGTACGATAGGTCGGTTCGAACTGGTGTACACTTCCTACAGGACCAGGACTTCATTCCGGTAAAGTGTAGTAATTGAAATGATACTTTGTTCAACTAACTATCTTAAGAAGGGTGTACAGACCCCCTTCAAATTGACCTTTTAGCCCCCTATAGTTATTTCCATCAATTACACCTATATTTCTTCCCTTTCAAAGGCATCGGATTCTCTTTCTCCTTGCTTTATTAGGTTTTCCTTACTTACTATAAGCCGCTTAGGCAAAACCCCATGGTGAATTAAAACCTCCAACCGATCGGTTGAACCCGACAGCCTTACTGAGACACCAACCAGAGAATGACTTACTTTCCTGATGTGATAGTAAGTCAGCCAACCAAGGAGATATCTTTCCTTGCAATATGATCTGAATGATTGCTTGCAATATTGGAGTCTTTAATAATTCTCTCTGATGGGTAATACATCCAAGTCGTGTAACAGAAGACACTGTCACTATTAAGTGAACTGAACGTGTGGCAGCGTTACCCTGTGAAGGGTGTCTCCTGTGTTGACAGTCAGACATTTTGAAGGCCATCTACAACACTTTAATTCATCACATGGTGACAAAGTAACTATGGTGGAGATGATATATTTGTAGGAGCATTTATGGGCACAACAAGTTATTTACTCAGCCGTTTCAGCGCTTTATTCCGAAGCATGCTAACTCTCTCATATTTGATATGTTTAGATATGATTTTGCTTAATTCATTTGATGTCATGAATGAGTTGTTAATGTAAAATATCAGTGAATGGTGTATTTCTCCCAAAACATGATAAGTGACAGTCACTTACAGCAATAGTGTGTAAATGTTTGTTAAAATGCAAATATCACATAGTGAGTTAAAATGGTCAAATTTGGTGCAATATCTTGGCTGTGTATTAATGTTGGGAAATATATATTTATGCATGAGAATATAATTGGTATGTTGGTCCTATCATAATACTTTAGTTGTTATTTAGCCAACAAACACCAAACATAAGGAAGAACAGTCTTAAAAGGGGCAGCAATAGACATATTAATACTAAGTCATCAAGGCTGCTAATAAATATGTAAATTCAGTAGTACACTGAGATGCACACAAGGAATATTTAGTTTGTCTTTGGAAGACCCACACAACTCAGCCATTTTATAAAAATAACCCCCCCCAACCACTCTTGTTGTTATTGGAATAGTATTGTGACAAAGATCTCTTTCTTAGGGAAGCTTGAAGAACTCGGCTCAATGTTAAAGAAGGTTACAACACTTGGGGTTGAGGAGTATTGAGGAACCCTTTAGGTCTAAGGACCGACCAAAAAGTCCTGAAGGATAAAATCTCTAGACCTGGGACTAGGAACATTACAGAGTCATTTTGATGGCTTACCAATTACGGGGAGTCCTTTGACATCCATTTTGAAACTATGTTATCCTTGTCTCCACATGCAATTACATCTCCACATGTGGCACATCCTCCTAAGATATGGACCATTTTGCAGAATTTTTGAAACAGTTTTCACATATTAAATCTTTCTTACATTATGATTGGGTGAAGCTTGACTATGCTGAACTTGAAATAGAACCAAGAGCTTCTTGGTTGAATAGGAAGTCTATCAGTCTTTCATAGGCATCCCATCATTTCATAGTCCATCAAACTATAAACCATCTACAAGCTATAATCAAAGAATAACTTGTTGGTAGTTCCATACTGAATATAGTAGTTTCAGATTTAATAGTTCAATGTGGGATTTAGAACATCAAATCATCAACCTTGCATTTTTAATAAGCTACTTACGTACATTGTTATATATGTAACAACTTTTGACTGATCATGGGTCAAAAGAGTGAATATATTTTTGGTAGCGATCACACTAGATATTATGGTTTGATCTCACTAGTAATCATACTTGATCTGAGGCTTTGATGAAGAAACGGTGTATTATTATTTATCATAATAAAAAATGCATTGATATTCAAGGATTATTGTATTTAGTTTACCATTCATAATAGATTTTAGTTTCCTTTTCTTTTTTATATATGCGGGCATAATTCTCTTCTCTTACAAGCATCTATATTTATCCAATTTCAATAGTTATGTAATGTCTATGCATCGATTTTATAATGATTTCTAAAAGATGGAGTTTCTCAGGTTTTATAACTTTATATCCCCCATAGCAGGATCTTGGATTCTAAAATTGGTTGCAATGAACTCATTTCTAGAGTTTAAGCTTATGACAATTATGTTGTTTTGATTATGTGCATCAATGTTATACAGTGACTATAAAAGGGTATGTCTTTTAGGTTTGCTTATTGATATTGACTTTTATTTAGAAAGGGCCTAGAGGTAAGCTTTGTCTCAATCTTAAGATAAAAAGTTAAATCATGAAAGGAGAGATTTACATTTAATTATAAGCCTTCTGAAAAATAATATGGGTGAATCTTTGTGGGAATTCGCAGGCCAAACTGTATGGATTAGAGAAGCCATACAAATTTTTGACATTGTACACGTATGGACAATAAATAAAATTTATGATCTTCACAAATGTGGTCATTAATGGAGGTTTGATACTACGAAGAGTTATGATCTTAGAAGGAATCAAAATAGGAGAATGGCAAGCCTAATTGAATGTCATGTTTGGGACAATTTCTTAAATTTTCTATGAATATTTCTATAGTTTAGAAATTTCTATTAGTGACATGTTCATGATCTAAAAACTAAAAATATTTTCTGGAGTTTCAATTCATGTTAATAACTAAGTTGTAATACTCTGTTTTGTTGCCAACCTCATCGGAACTTCCATATGATCTCATAATAATTGGGACACCTAATATGAGGTGATCCTCTGACTCAAACTCCTATGAATGAAACAATTTACAAATCCCCTTAGACTGCAGAATGTGATGATCTGTCTCCATTTGAAGCTAGTGCATGCAAAGCCTTGAATTGACCAAGAGGAATCCTAACTTCTCAAGGTTATACATCCAATATCTATGTGTATATCTAGTTCTGAATATAAGGCCATCCCTCAGTGGCATGAATTGCTTGGAGTAGAATGACATCTCGGTCCCAAGGCCATTCGAGGGAGCATTCCAAGTGACATGATGTACAGTTGGTGTATATTCTCTCTAGTTGTGTTGTTCAAATCCTGCTTGGAGTGCAAGAGGTGACTAGGAGCATCCAAGGAGTACCCGAAAGAGAGGAGGTGATCAATAGAGAATCAACATCACCTCCACTCAGAGTGGCCCATAGAGACCATCTCTTTTGATAAACAATTATCCAGGTCAGGGTACCTCTTTGTGCCTGAGCCTAAGTCTGTTGGATTTTGGATCTTGTAAATGATAGAGACAAGTCAAGAGATAGTCTCAATGCACATGGGTGGGAACCAAACTATTTCTAAATCATGCCCTGGGGGACTGGTCATTTGCACTAATAAATTCCTAAGCAAAAGAGAGTATGCAAATATATTTCATTACAAGGCTGTAGGTGTCATCCAACTATTAGTATAACATGTGGGAACTATTCTAAAGTAAATTTGTGTAAAATACCCCTTGTACCTTTATGCGTTAAGTGATGTAATTGCGAATTAGGTGTCTGCAAAAACATTATTATTAACCCTTTTCCACCAATAAGCCTTTATATAACATCATCATTATGAGGAAAGAAAATAAACATACGCAACATAATACTACATATGAGACAACCAGATTCACGTGGTTCACCTCGTCCACGAGGCTACGTCCACCAATTTGTTTATTCTTTTTATTTCTTTATCAAAATAGAGTACTTACAAAGTCATGGCTCATCCATGGCCGGTTTAGCTTACCTTACAATGCATCCATGGCTCATCATAGCTCATCCATGGCTCATTCATGATACATATCTTGGATATAAAATAGAACAAAGATAGAATGCCTAATGCAGCAAAAGTAATAAATCATGTCAAACCTACAACTTGAGTGTTCCACTCTGTAATTTTTAGCACCCTTGCTATGGAAATCTATGAGATATTATGTGTCTCTAAGACACGCGCAAACAAACACAAGAAGGGAAAAATCACCCAACGCGCAACCATCTCAACGAAGGCATCCATAAAAAATGACAGGGATGCCTGTGCCGAGTTAGCTGCGATTAACCTAGTAGAAAACACAGTTGGGTTATAATTGAATGTATTTTATAGGAAAAGAACAAAATAGTAGAAAAATAGTTAAGAACCAACACAAAGGCTTACCCAACGCCGAGGGTATCGAAAGTGCATATCATATTTTTTCAATGCAGCGAGGTCTTGTGGATCCTCATGCAAATACATGTCCAACACAGGAGGCATGCATATTTAAAAAAATGCAAAGGGTATACTATACAGGTTTTCATGAAAGAAACATAAACCCCCAAGCTTTACAATGTCCAAGTACCTGCGATTTGAAAATAAAGAAAGAAGGATAAATAAAGAACAAATGAACACTCATGTGTTATTCATACATCTAAATAGATTATCTTTTTTTGTGATATCAATACCCAAAGCAGACAGGCTTGGGAGATCCATTAGAAGGTGACATCGGTCCGGAACTATCATGCGATTTCAGGATTTCTTAACAGTTCGGGAAGAAATGAATCTCTCTTTTCCTTTGACCTATGAGCATAGGGATTTGGTTCTGTCCTAAGGGCCATGGTGATCCCACTTCACCAATGGTAAGGAATTCTAACGTTCAAATAAGGTAAGGTGACTTTAAGCAAAGCGATAAAAATTTTCCCAGTCTGGATAGGTGCTAGGACAAAACTGAATGAAGGAAAGGCACTGTCATACTTACCAGGAATTCAAACAATCATCAAAAAGTATATCATTATCAACCATTTCCTCCATACCTTAAATGGTACGGCCGCATTCTACCAGTCATGGCTTCTTCCCCCCCTTCCAAACAAAACCTCGGTTTCCTTTAAAAGGAGTGTACATGAAGGAGAAATGCATGCAATTCTATGCATGCTGAGCACGCAGGGTCCCCTCTTTCTCAGAGCAGGTGAACAATTGTCAAGGTTTAGTGGTAATCAATTCCTTTCTTTAAGCGGGACCTCTCCTTAAATTATGTTGAGGTCAAGGCACGAATGGTTGACGGAAATTAAATCCTCTCTTATAATAAAATATAAATGTTACAAATGTAATAGAGAGGGAGTAATATTTGTCGAAAAAGACTCAATTGAGTCCTTAGATCTAAAAAAAAAATCCATCCTATAGACCTTATTAATTAATAATTAGGTCTTCCTTTTATAAAAAGGATTTAATACTATGTTTTCCTTTGTTCTCATGATATAATTTATATCATGATACTCCATGTTTGCTCAATTGATCATTACAGCATATGTCTTTTTATTTATAGATTTCAACTAGAAATTACTTTGTCTTTTGTGAAGGCTTAATTTGTCATTTTTATTCATCGTGATGATATACTTTATATCACAGGACTTATATCTATCATAGATAGATCTTCAATTTAATAATACTTGTCTTTTAATTTTTCTTTGTCCTTATGATATGATTTATATTGTAATGTCTTTTGTCAAACCCTTTTTCTGATCCCTTAGCCCTAGTTCTTGTCGCACCTGTGTTCGTCGGTTTTTTGTGTTATTAGACTTTCACCTAACTTTCAGGTTTTTCTTTGGGTGGGGCCTTGGCACTTCAGCTCCTCACCCAGAAGCCCTCATACAATAATATTTACAATCGCAAAAATATTAGGGGCATATAGGAGGGACATTACATCTTTTCCCCCTAAAATTAACACCATCCTCGGTGTTCTTGTTCTTCAATAACTTTTCCTTTCCTTTTGAGTCGTCCTTGTTTTTTTGTATTTCTTGTCATGATCCTGCATTTAAAATCATACATTTGCATGCATACTAGAGTCAACATTGAAAAACAATGTAAAACTCAGAAATCCAACAACATGTCAATTCTATTGCCAATAACATATAGGTACCAGTTTACCTATACTACAGATAGCTTTTCCTGGAATTATTCCTTTCTCTGGATTTCCTCCATCCCAACACTCCAAGTGCTAATAGTACTCCAAGTATTGATACAAGCCACCCAACACATGGACGATACCCTATACCCTTCTTTAGTTGTATCTCCTTCTTGCACCATTTAGGGCGCTTCACCATTATTTCTTTCTCTGGATGTCCTTCATCCTAGCACATTAAGTGCTAACAGTACTTTAAGTACCAATTCAAGCCACCCAACACAAGGACGATACCCTTTCCAAGGCGTGTCTTCTTTTTGTGCTATTCAGGGTGCTTCACCAAGCTGAGGCACTTCCAATTCTCGCACACCTCCATAGCGCCTAGAGGTTATTCTCTTCACAGAGTCCCCCCACTAATGTGATAGTCCTCTAATGTGTGCGGAACGAGTCTTAACCAAAATTTCTTACATCTAGGCATCGCCAGAATGCATAGTGGTCCCTCGCTGGCCTGGGGGAAAACAAGGTAGCTTTCAACCACTACCTCCATCACCACTTCCTCATGGTGATAACCTTTTTCACATGAGATCTTTCTCATATATTCTTAACTCATTATAAGCCTGGAGCTTTAGCACTCCTCAGGGCCACAATTTCCCATGCCTGCAATCACTCCATAGGTGGTCAGTTTATCATTTTATTAATTCAAGGAAAATCAAACCTTTAGCATAAGTCATGCCTTACTTCGTTTCTCATTCATTCTATAAGATCCTTTTAACACTAGAATTGACAAGAAGGCATTTACAAGAAGCCACAAAACCTTTTCAATTTCTTATACCAACACCATTGGGAAGAAAACACATAAAACCCGAGAATTTTGACAATGCAACCACTCATTAACTTCAATTTATTACAACAGAAAAAAGAAAAAAAAATCACTCACTGTTGCAATTTTATATATACTACATCTGCACTTTTATCTACTAGATATTACAAGTCTCAAACAAATTATAGAATTCTTGTGCTAATTCTGTGCAAACCAACTTCTTACTTTTTAACTCTACTTTAACTAATGGTGAAAACATTAATAAACCAACCCAAGGGAAGAGCGAGGTCCTAAAAACAAGGCGCTCTCATAGCTCCACCATTTGTTTTATGTCAAGCAGGTTAGTCGTAGAGTGTTATCAATATCCCAAAAACTAATAATGAATGTAAATTTAGTAAGAAGTAGATTGGCTACAATGACTATAGTTCATAAATATAAATCAAGAAAGAGTCCCGCAAAGACCCACATCCAAAACCTATTAGCAATTCTAAACAAAGTAAATTGCCTGCAATAAGCCTCAACACAATAAAGGTCAGAAAATCCCAATCGAAAAGACCAATTAAAACAACTATCTTAGTTAAAATGCCCCTTCTAAAATATCCATAGTTAAAATAAATCAATCACAGAGATGGGCATCCTCAATGAACTGCTGATAATTATTCAACACTAACCAAACAAAAACCTAAGATAAAGTAGATATCACGAGTTGTAAGAAAAACTCAACAGCAAAGTTGTCTCCATGAAGTTGGTGTCTGGAAATACTATTAGTCATTGCCATCATAATGGTTGGCACGCTCAACTGTTCAAACCACCTTCAACTACGAGAAATTTAGGGAGTGATACTGAAGCCCTAAACCACTCAAATCAACAAAATCAATTTGCACAAAAGAGGCTATATTATTCAAATAATACTCCTTGCAATGTTTAAACATACAATATTGATTCTTGAATAAATAGACATTTGCATACTAATACTGCTGCAACCTTAAACCAAACCTATAACCCCTTCCATTTATTACTACCATTAGATTGCATCATAATATCAATGCCATCAAGCCCTTCATCAAACTTCAACATAAAGTACAAGTTCCTACTAACTTATATTCCACGCACTTAAATCATTCACAGATAAAGATAGAGCTCCCAATATTCCATGGGAGGTGTGACATGAGCACAATAGAATGACATCAAAATCAATAATTAAGGTGGTCTTAATAAACATCTTTGTCAATCAAAGGACGTCTAATAGCGGAAATCAGAATCAAAATCCTTTAGTCCTAATATTTACTGTACAATTCATTGAATATTGCTTTCAAAACAACCCTTTACAAACACATCCCATTTAGTTTTTGTTATAGAAAAATAATGATGTAACTCCCTTAGTGAAACCAACCTACTTCATGTGTTATATAGATATAGGTGTTCTCTAGCAGTTTCTTAANAAGACTTTTCATAATTAAAATTTGTACCCTTATCACAATATATATATATATATATATATATATATATATAGACTTTTCATAAGTCAAATTTGTACCTTTAATGTATGATGCCATTACATGAAAATATGAATCTTAAGCCATCTTAAACATGATAATATAAGAATTAAGGAAAATGGCCTACTCGCTACCATTTGTAATTTGGTTGAGACAGTTTCACTTGTTCATCAAACTTGAGGATACAATAGATCTATCCCGCACTATATATATATGCACATACATGTGCTTTATTAAAACATCATAAGTTTATTTTTGTAGTTGTGAAAATATACCATTTCCCCGCAAGATGTAAGACTTAGCCCCATGGATCTATCCCTTGATTAAAGAGATGACTTGAAGATTACAAATGAATATACATAACACACCAAGGATAATAAAACAAAGAAGTGAGCTTATGCCTCAAAAACATAAGCCTCATGCTTTAGGTCTAAAACAATCACAAAAAAAATATGGATAAGGAAAAAAAAATAAGTGAGCTACCTTCTCACGAACACAAGGAATTTCCTTCTTCTCCAAAACAATCTTTAGAAAAATAGATAAAGAGGAGGTGAGTTCCCCAATATCAGATGACCATCTGGATTTTAGAATGCATACACGAATAAGATTGCTTTCCATATCTAAAAGAAGACAACAATACATGATCCAAATTGATGAACCCATCCATGTTCAGTTATCAAAATGTATATCATTACATGCTCCAGATATTTAAGATAAAACGAAAATGGAAGAAAATGTTTTTAGGGTCAACATCTACATCTCATAGGATATGTACATAACCTTAAACCCACACAAATGGCTTGTTACAGAGGCATCGATCTATGTTTTATAAAAAAAAAGCATCTAGTAATCAAAACTCAGAAGAAATGAAAACGTTTAACACCAGCAACGTTATCTAACCCCAAAATGTTGCTTTTTACAGCGACTTCTTACATGTTTTACCAGATCCAAAACCATGTAAGTTTTTTTAATATAAAACGTATTCTTTAGGTTGAAATGATCATAGGTAGAGTGCATCCCTTGGATAGTATAGATCCAAAAGCATTGATAAATGTAGACAGATATGTGGGAATGCTTTTCTGATTGAAAACACGCTTAACCATGTTGCAAACAGTTTAGATATATAAGTGAATTCAAATCCACAATGTAAAAAAAACACAGGAATATTTCTGGGAGTAAAATGCAAACTTACCTTCCTTAACAGCGTTTTTTCCTAGTTTTTCAGAAGAAAAATACAAATCAACATAAAACTTAGGTTTGTTTTTCCATATCATTTAAGGAAAATACAATAATTCAATTCACCTGCATTTTCCCAAATCTATTTCATAAGCCATTCAATAAATTAATTGACAGATACACTACAGGATTTACTGCTATGCAAATAGCAACTCCTACTCACATAATCGCTGGGAACTCAAATGTATGCCACAACAAAGACCAGAATTTGAAGCTTGGCATTGGCAGATGAAAATGTCATAAATGCAATTAAGAAAACAATGAGAAATATTGACACCCTAAAATTGCATTAAGGAAATGAACAAAATTAATTCCACGGGATGCCTAAAAATAAATTGGGTTTGTGACACCATAACAGAAGAATTCCATATTTAATTTCTTGACCGGTTTCGAATAGAGAAACAAACAAACACATAGGGTTATCAATTTACATTTACCACACACACACACACATATATATATATATCCTACCAGCTACGATCCAAGCCTTATTTTCACCCACTATTTTTTTTTACTGGATTCTGATCAAAACTAAAGGGAGAGAGTTATAATTTGCAAATACAATATATGCATATATAATACCTCTCCAATAAATAGGATTTAACTGGTATTTCCACCCACTTGTTTTCAGATCTAAAAGTAAAGGTAGAGAGTTTTTTTATTTGCAAGTACAATATATATACACATACATAATACCTATCCAATAAATATAATCTAAGCGGTGTTAATGCCCTTTGTTCTTACTAACTTTAGATCCATGAAACTACATATTATTGTTTTCAGATAAGTTACTTATTTTGGTGTAAACAATAGATCTAGGCTAACGTTTATTTCCAAAGGTCCTTGCCTCGGCATAAACATGACCGATCCAAGCAACTCGGTTAAGAGGGTCATTTACAAAAAAGGAAAAGGGGTTGCGCTGAAATAATACAACTAGGGTCGTTTTTCTACAATGGAAGAGGCACAGTAGCTGCAACCAAGTAAAACTATCCCATAAGCATGGATTGGATTCCTCAATGCAGAAAACATAGTGATTTCAATAAAACAAAAATCGTGGAGGTTCGCATAGTAAAAAGGGGAGCCATTCCAGCTGGAATGGATCTAGTTTTCTTAAAATAAAATACTTGGTGATTTCCAATATGTACAAAGCAATCAAATGGAGTAGGTGAATCCAACCATTGGAGACATGGATTCAACAATACAGGATATTCAACTGCAGAAAATGATTCCAAGGAAACACCAAACAAAAGTGAAAATCCCAAGAGGAACGTGCATACCATTCTGTTCAAAACGCAGACATCCAAAAAAAATATGGGAGGCTCCTCCTTGATCTTTGGGACAGACCGCTATCTTTTCAGAAAATGAAATGTGGTAATAAAAAAAATATATACTGAACCAACAACGCTACTAGGTAGCCTACCTTCTTCGTACTCATCATGCAATCAGTGTTTGAAATCGACCCCCAACCTGGATCCATTTTCCCCCTTTGTGAACTGTTCTGCAGAAGACGAAATCAGGAGAGAGTACTAATCTGCCGCAATTTCTTTCAAATGTAATCCTACAAAACTATCATGTTAGCCCATTCTTAAGGTTTCAGTGTTCTAGCCTGCTCTGATACCATATGTAAAATACCCCTTGTATTTTAATGCGTTAAGTGATGTAATTGGAAATTAGGTGTATACAAAAACATTATTATTAACCCTTTTCCACCAATAATCCTTTATATAACATCATCATTATGAGGAAAAAAAATAAACATACGCAACATAATACTACAAATGCGACAACTAGATTCACAACTAGATTCACGTGGTTCACCTCGTCCACGAAGCTACATACACCAATTTGTTTATTCTTTTTATTTCTTTATCAAAATAGAGTACTTACCTTAATAAAGTCACGGCTCATCCATGGTCGGTTTACCTTAGCTTACAACGCATCCATGGCTCATCACGGCTCATCCATGGTTCATCCATGAGACATATCTTGGATATAAAATAGAACAAAGATAGAATGCCTAACGCAGCAAAAGTGATAAATCATGTCAAACCTACAACCTAAGTGTTACACTCTGTAATTTTTAGTACCCTTGCTATGGAAATCTGTGAGATATTATGTCTCCCTAAGACATGCGAAAACAAACAAAAGAAGGGAAAAATCACCCAACGTGCAACCATCGCAACGACAACATCCATAAAAACTGACAGGGATGCCTGTGCCGAGTTAGCTATGATTAACCTAGTAGAAAACGTAGTTGGGTTATAATTGAATGGTTTTTATAGGAAAAGAACAAAACAGTAGAAAAATAGCTAAGAACCAATGCAAATATTTACCCAACGTCAAGGGTATAGAAAGTGCCTATCAGATTTTTTCAATGCAGTGAGGTCTTATGGATCCTCATGTAGATACATGTCCAAAACAGGAGGCATTAATACTAAAAGAAATGTAGAGGGTCTACTATACAGGTTTTCATGAAAGAAACATAAACCCCCAAGCCTTACAACGTCCGAGTATCTACGATTTGAAAATAAAGAAAGAAGGATAAATAAAGAACAAATGAACACTCATGTGCCATTCATACATCTAAGTAGATTATCTTTTTTTGTGATATCAATACCCAAATCATACATGCTTGGGATATCGATTAGAATCCGACATCAGTCCAGATCTATCATGCGAGTTCAGGATTTCTTAATAGTTCAGGCAGAAACAATTCTCTCTTTTCCTTTGACCTATGAGCATAGGGATTTGGTTCCATCCTAAGGGCCAGGGCGATCCCACTTCACCAATGGTAAGGAATTCTAACGTTCAAATAAGGTAAGGTGACTTTAAGCAAAGCGATAATGATTTTCCCAGCCTAGATAGGTGCTAGGACAAAACTGAACAAAGGAAAGGCACTGTCATATTTATGAAGAATTCGAACAATCATCAGAAAGTATATCATTATCAACCATTTCCTCCATAACTTAAATGGTACGGCCGCATTCTACCAGTCATGGATTCTTCCCTCCCTTCTAACCAGAACCCCAGTTTCCTTTAAAAGGAGTGTAGACCAAGGAGAAACGCATGCAATTATATGCATGTTGAGCGCATAGGGTCCCCTCTGTCCCGGAGCAGGTGAACGACTGTCAAGGTTTAGTGGTAATCAATTCCTTTCTTTAAGCCGGACATCTCCTTAAATTATGTCGAGGTCAAGGCAGAGATGGTTGACGGAAATTAAATCCTCTCTTATAATAAAATATAAATTTTACAAATGTAACAGAGAGGGAGTAATATTGGACGAAAAAGACTCAATGAGTCCTTAGATCTAAAAGAAATAAATCCATCCTATAGACCTTATTAATTAATAATTAGGTCTTCCTTTTATAAAAAAGATTTAATACTATGTTTTCCTTTGTTCCCATGATATAATTTATATCATGATACTCCATGTTTGCTCAATTTATCATTACAGCATATGTCTTTTTATTTATAGATTTCAATTAAAAATTACTTTGTCTTTTATGAAGGATTAATTTGTCATTTTCCTTCATCCTTATGATATACTTTATATCACACGACTTATATCTATCATAGATAGATCTTCAGTTTAATAATACTTGTCTTTTAATTTTTCTTTGTCCTTATGATATGATTTATATCATAATGTTTTTTGTCAAACCCTTTTTTCCAATCCCTTAGCCCTAGTTCTTGTCGCACTTGTGTTCTTCGGCCTTTTGTGTTATTATACTTTTACCTATCTTTCAGGTTTTTCTTCGGGTGGGACCTTCGCACTTGAGCTCCTCACCCAGAAGCCCTCATACAATAATATTTACAATCACAAAACTCTTAGGGGCATATAGGAGGGACATTACGATTTGTGTTTCTGTTTTGTACTATCTTTCTTTAAATTTTAAGAATTCAAGAAGTGCAATGTTCACACAAGCTCTCATGCTAATGGGAATTGATATGCAATATGCAGTGGCAATATGGTGGATGCATTAAGAACACACATAATGCAAACAAAGGAACTCAGGATCTATCCTATTAGGAAGATAGGTGGATGCTCTTTCCTTTACATACGAATCAGCAATGTCTATATTGTGATTGTTGTCAGTAGAAAAATGCTAATGCACTATGTTCCTTAAAGTTGTGGTTGAGGTATGTATCTGGATTCTCTCTTATGTTAGTTCATTGCTGCAAGTACATTATACTTCTAGTTGTGTCTTTTCTCCCATGATACATAGTGTCACTTCTCAAATTACAAGCAGGTTATTGCATATTGCTTATGCTCATACGACATGTCACAAACATTATACTTTAAAAGTGCCTCATGACTATAATTTGCATGTAGAAATAACATTGCATTTATTTAAACATCCAACATTTGTTAACACAATGGGTGATTTTGAGAATAGCAATTTAAAAAAAAACAAAGAGGAATTGAATCTCACCAATATTGGGATTGAGGTGGTAACAAAATTGACAACTTTATTTTTATTTAAACAATAGTTATATGCAATGCTTGGAATATGCATATGTTGGTTGACTAATTTGTTCATATAACCTTTGGTCTTGAGGATAAAATATGTTCGGTCAATATGTTTGATTAGTTTTTGAGCACCAATATTATTCGTTTCTTCATGGAGTGTTGTGAATGTGCATAATATCTAATGTAAAGTAAATAGATAGGTTACAAATTTAAGAAAGAGGGGATCATTGATGTTAATTGATGAGATTTAAACAAAGTTACAATATTGAAATGGGCCAGGATATGAAACCAACTTTCTGAAATCTAGCAAGACGACATCTATAGAACACATGAGGGAATGCAACCTTAGGTTTTATTGGACATGCAATTTCTATAGAGTCTCAAGTATTATATAAACTCAAGATTTGGAACATGCGCTGAAGCATCTTAAGTCTAAACAAAAATGTGTTTTTGTATAATAGTGTATCGTTTGGTACTAATTAGGTAGTTCATCATGCATCAGGCAGTGGCACTGTTCAAATCCTACTTTGGTGGTGGATTTTATGAAGATGTCATCCACAATCATTTTGTGCTAATTTATGAGCTTCGTGATGGTATATCTGTAAACTTATTTATTCTTATAGATGCAATGCTTACAAAATCAGTCAGTTTATGTACTCGCACTTCTTATTTTCTTAAATCTAGTTTTGGATCCATAGAAAATATGCAGTTTCAGGATTTCAACTTTTGATATTTGATTTGCACATATACCATATCCATTGGAAATTTTCGAGAAGTGTTTTTTTAATGCTATACAGAAAAATTAGAAGACTGGCTATAAAAAATGGCTTAGAAGAACTCAGACCAAGTTGTGTCATGAGATAGTTTGAACGTTCCATTTAGATCTAGCCTGAATGATATTAGTTGGTATGCTCTTGATATAATACTATACATTCTCAATGAGGCAGGTTTTCTTTGACTTGTGAGATGATCTAAAATTTCCTGCAGCATGTGTTGCTTCTACCTCAATACAGAACTAGAAAAAGGTTTTTCTTTATATGTACTTTCTTGTTAGTTTTATTTTTCCAAGATGTTATCCTTCAGCAGCAGCAGTTTCAACAAACAATCCAACCTCGATCCTTGTGCAGATATTATGGAGTTGACAAGCGAAGCACATTAGAGAGAGTCTTATAGCACACAACAGTCTTGTATACAAGTTAAGCGGATGACTAGGGCGCATGCATGCTCTATCTATAGAGGGCACAGTTCCCAAGAAATGGTGCATGCATGAAGAGCATCTTCAGTGTGGAGGTGAATGTGTGACATAGAGTTTCTCTTGTATGCATGCTTTCATTCATTTTTCTTCAGTGAAAACAGGGTGAACTGATGCATGAGGGCGCGCTCTTCCCTTGGAGAACATTAGGTTTACAGTTTTATCTCTTCCAAAATGATGCACCACTTGAGGTGTCTACTTTAATTGTGTTCTTTTCATCCCTTGTTCCTATATAATAGAGTCAGAGCACTTCAGTGTAGTGTTGGACATAGGAAGTTTTTAGCTAGTCACATTGTAATTTGTTTCTTTCAGTCAGTAGAGAGTTATGTGATTGATTCCTATAGATTTAGCCTATTGTACTGAATTATTTTCAAACATATGTGTTTGTATATCTAGCATTCCTTATCTGCTATTTTGATTGGTGATAAATAGGTTTTTAATTCCTAGCTTACCATTTGTTGAGAATTTAATGTGGTATCAGAGTTGTATAGCTAAAGTCTTCCGATCTGTGAATGCAGAGGGTTCTTGCACTTGCTTGTGAGAGGGTGCTGCTATTGAAGAATTTCAGTGGGTCTTATGCTAAAAACTCTCTAGACAGTGGAATGACTGCTTGAGATAGGAATTTGTGCTTGGGAGGGGGTTTTGGGGTAAGATTCCCAAGAAAATTCAGTGATTGGAGTGTTGGTTTACTGCTAAGAAAGGAGGTTTTAACTCTTGATAGATTGCTGATATGTTTGTATAAGTTGTATTCAAGGTGTTGCAAGGATGGCGAATATATATGGTCTCAGACTGTGTCCTGTTAGAGGGAGCCTCTAGCTTCACTTCTCGTGAGTGCAGGATTTATATTTTCTTACAGGAGGTTGATTTGTGGAGTATTGTCAAGGGGGGGTATGCTATAGTTCCTATCCATCCCCAATGTATCTTGTTGACCCAAAAAAAAAGGTTGCTAAGGCAAAGAGGATCATTTTCGATTTCATGAAGGACCACTTGATCCCTCACATCATGGGTAAATCTACACAACATTGGTTTTCCTATATTAGATCGTCAATGTCTCTTGTAATATGCTCCTTAGGAACAATATTAATGATAGTTGCATGTGTGACACAGATAGTGGCTAGCCAATTGATGAAGATCACTAAGCTTACAGATCAACTCTTTGCTATAGGGGAAAAGATTGGAAGAGGAGTTTGTGACCTTATCAATATTCAGGTTCTTAGCAACTTGGGGCACTTGTGCTTGTGAGAATATGTCCACCTTTGACAAGCCTTGGGATGATTTCATCCAAGAGGAGACAATGTGATAGACAATTGCATCTAGATTAGAGGGGATCCAAAATCTAGCTCTCATCTAAGGTGGGGAGATGACGTTAGAAAGGATGGTTTGGGAGGGGTTAGAAGATTAAGATGGAAGAATATTATTCTTCAAATCACGGGAAGAAATATTTTATCCATATAAAATTATTCAAGTGCTACAAGATGGGCCACTATGCATCTCCATGTACTAAGAAGAAGAAGGATAAGCAACAATAGAAGCAGTTTACAAGGAGCATAGAAGCTTTGGCCAAAGTGTATGAGATAACATCCAAGATTGAGACAAGGAAATATACAATTGCATCTAGATTGTACGAGATCCAAAGCCTATCCCTCATTGGAAAGAGTAAGATGGAAGAATCTTATTCTTGAAATCATGGGAAGAAATATTTTAGTCATATGAAATACTTTAAGTGTCACAAGATGGTCCACTACACATATCCATGTCCGAATAAGAAGAAAACCAAGAAACGTCAATAGAAGCTGTTAGCAGGAAGCACAAAATCTTTAGCCAAAGTGGATGAGATAACATCCAAGATTGAGACAACTTTCTCCATGGTGTTATGCTTTTCTACTAATAACATTTTTGTTGTGGGTTGTTATGCCTATTTTACTCTCATATCATTAATGTCCCTTATTTGATTATCTGCAACAAGCATGTCGTCTTTGGAAGAGTTGTTGAGGGAATATATGTAATAAAGAAAATTGAGTGGTTATCAACTACAGATTGAGGCAGACTCTATTGTTCTATTTAAGAATTCTAATTGTGTTGAAATATTGCCAGGAAAAGATATTGGTATAGTTGCAGTTGATGAAGGTACTTTTATCTTTTAAGTTTTAAGCATCATGATATGTCGTTGTTGAATATTTAACTGACCATAAATGTTATAATTCTTGAATATATATCTTGAATGTAATTTGTAGAAATGGATGTTTTTTATTCCTTTCAGATATGAAAATTTTGTTAGAATAATAAACCCATAGTTACCTACCTTAGACATTAAATTAATCATTTTTGTCTTATTTTCCTAGTTCATGTGTCCCACCTTATGAAAGTTGTCATTTACCTATCCATAGTGGTCAAACATGCCTTATTTGACTCATGTAGCGCTTGGGAAACCTCAAGGAATCAATTCTGATTTATTCCTGGCCTCCTAGGTGCCCTTCTGCTTTTTCTGCTTTATTGCCTGTTTTTTCAGTGCTTTAAGGCAATTGGGAAAGTTTGACTGGGTGAGGTTAACTAGTTTTTTGTCCTCCACAACCTCCACTCTTTTCTCCTTGGAAAAGCATGTATGAGTTGTCATTCCATCACTCTTTAGCTTTCCTAAGTGCTTTTTCCAATTCCTGAGCTCCATGACTGATTTGGAAACTAATTTATGCACCTATGGGGGATTTGCTTAATTAGTAAGCCTGCTTTATGAGCTAGCTTGAGTTGTCTTCATGCAACTCCTTTTTCCTTTATAAGGATGTATTACATATGTAATAATATCAATTATCATTTATTGATCATTCATTAATGTGTGATCATTAATTCTTCTTCTTCTCTCATTATGATGATTCTCTACAATTCTCTGTGAGGTTAATTGTGTGCCTAGATCCTTAGCCAGTTTATGAAATTCCTTATGCCACCAAGTCTTTAGAATTTCTACATGGTATCATATCTAAGGTTCTCAAAGTTCAAGTTATACATGCTATTAGAGCTGAGGATATCAAAGCTCTACATGATATCAGATCTTTGAGAGTTCATTAATTAATCCTCCTTTTCATATTTGCAGGTTTATTTTGCAGGTTCAAATTCAAATGGATTCAATAGTATCAGTTCCTCTTCTTTCTCCATTCACAAGCTATTCAGAGTGGAAACTAAAGATGATTTTATATCTAAAGAGACAAGGTCTCTATGAGATATCTATTGGAGCTGGTGAAGAATCTTATGAAGAGCCAAGTGACTGGTTGAATGACTATGATAGAGAAATTGGATCTATTTGCCTATCTATCTCTCCATGCATGCACAACCTTATTGATTCTATTGATTCCCCAAAGGATCTCTGGACAACATTGGATAGAGTTTTGGGAAAGGACAATGAGGATCCTTCTAGCTATATGGAGAGTGCCCCTAGCTCCTCAATGATTTCTCTCTCTCAAGATGTCTTGGCCTCTACAGTCTCTGATGAATTTGATCATGAAGAAGAAGTTTCTCATATAGTTCCTGTTGCTACTACTCTCTTTGATTCGAATGCTTCCTCTTTCAATCAAGAAGCAAATATTGAAGAGCCATCTTTTTCTATGTCTTTTGAAGTAGAAGATCTTGATTCATCTTCTCATGATGCTGTTGATGAAAAAGAAGTGACTAATGGAGATGCTATTCCTATTGATGATTGACTCACACATTTAGTGTTCTCTATGTCTTCTATCATGGATTTTGAGATCCATATGCCAGACCTCTCACACCTTGTGCATGCCTCTCTTCTTGATGGTGTGCAACCCAGTGATTTCCAGGATGTTTGCTTAGCCAAATCAAGTCCTTCCAGTGTTTTGCCACTTACCATACTTGATCCCATGTGATTCTGCAGCTCCTGCTTTGTTCTTGGCACTCATTCTTAGAGCCTCCTTGAATATTTTGAACATCACTATCTTTCCTCCTCTCATACTTCTACCATAGAGGATTCTTTACCAGTATATTCCCATGAGTCTACTATTGTGCTTATTTGTGATCTCTTGGATTCTTTGGAAGCTAGATCAACCCATGGATCCCATGCATTCACACTCTTTGATCCCATGCCTTCTCTATGTTCCGACATGATCACTTGCACACATCCTCTCCGTGTAAATGAAGATGGAGACATTATACTTTCGCTTGGACAATTATTTCACCTATTTGGAGCTCATTTCATCTCTACTGGTTCAAAGTTCAATTCATATCATCATCTTGGAGATGATTAAAAGTATCAAGATCCTTCAAAATTGCCTTCATCGTTGGATTTCAATTGTTCTACATGCTCCCAGGTTCCATCCTGCAGCTGTCCTTGATCCAGGTGAGCAGATTTATTTTCCTCCCAAGAAGAAGATTCCTCTAGACATCAGCATTTAGTTTGGAGCAGCAGCAACACCAGCAGTTCAACATTTTTGGTATTGATTTTGATGTCTTTTCTTGAGGGAGGATTTTCCCCTTGAGGTTTTGCCTCTTTCCTCATTTCTTTGGACAACATAAATTGTAAAAAAGGTGACCATAGCTTTATTGTTGGGCCCTATAGTTTTCTGATATATTACTCATAAGTCAGGCTTAAGGGGGGGTGTTAGAATAATCAACCCATAGTTACCTACCTTAGACATTAAATTAATCATTTTTGTCTTATTTTCCTAGTTCATGTGTCCCACCTTATGTAAGTTGTCATTTACCTATCCATAGTGGTCAAACTTGCCTTATTTGACTCATGTAGCACTTGGGAAACCTCAAGGAATCAATTTTGCTTTATTCCTGGCCTCCTAGGTGCCCTTCTACTTTTTCTGCTTTATTTCCTGCTTTTCCAGTGCTTTAAGGCAATTGGGAAAGTTTGACTAGGTGAGGTTAACTAGTTTTTTGTCTTCCACATCCTCCACTGTATTCTCCTTGGAAAAGCATGTATGATTTGTCATTCCATCACTCTTTAGCTTTCCTAAGTGCTTTTTCCAATTCCTGAGCTCCATGACTGATTTGGAAACTACTTTATGCACCTATGGGGGATTTGCTTAATTAGTAAGCATGCTTTATGAGATAGCTTGAGTTGTCTTCATGCAACTCCTTTTTCCTTTATAAGGATGTATTACCTATGTAATAATATCAATTATCATTTATTGATCATTCATTAATGTGTGTTCATTAATTCTTCTTCTTCTCTCATTATGCTAATTCTCTACAATTCTCTGTGAGGTTAATTGTGTGCCTAGATCCCTAGCCAGTTTATGAAATTCCTTATGCCATCAAGGCTTTATAATTTCTACAAATTTACTTAGTCCTGTGCCCTGCCATGATTGTAGTTTGTTAAGTATATCCGATTCTATTCCTTCTCCTATTTTTTCAAATCATTCCTGATTTTCCAAAGAAAAAAATAAAAATACAGCCTCATCCTATTCTCTATGGCCCCATGAATATGCTTATATCAAATGTTGTTGGGGATCATGTATATCTCCCAATGCAAGCACTGCAACATCACCCTGGGAAGCGAATTAACATTATGAATTGGCATCAAAATATATTCTAATCATGTGTCCTTATGGATACTCATTAGCTTGATGGAAGAATGAACTGTTCTCATCCCATGGTGGATAGGATCAATGTGAAGCACCAACTATTGGGTTGATCATCCTATTTTGATTCTCCTTATTTCTCCACTTATATATGGCTCTAGGATGATCATGATTATCTACTATATCCTTGGCATCCACACTAAGATAATTGTTGTTGATAGGTCTCATATAGTGGTACACTTACAGTTGCTAGAGAATAGTGATTTTTGCAATCCCATTAAGCTAATTTTTTGAGTTTTTTTCAAGATTCGTGGAAAAGGTTTATGGATTTCATAACCTGATTGATCATATATTGTGAACCTATACAATCTATCATCCTTGGAGACCATTAGATACTCAAAGTTGTGTATTGATCATTTTTACCATTATAGAGGATTCTGTAAGTTAGGATCCCAAATTCTTAAAGGGTGCTAGCTCAATGGAAGAGCGCCTGCCTTACAAGCAGGAGGTTGGCGGTTTGATTCCTCCATGCCTTAATGATATTATAATATTGGTTACAAAAAAATAAATTACTAAGCAAAACATAACATATATGTGACCAAACAAAATTACCAAAATTCGTATATAAAATTACTAAAAACGACTAAATTAGTGACCAAAAAACGAGAGATGCGAAACTAGGAATTAAAAAGGATGCAACACGTGGTGCTAATGATGAAGCCAAACATGGCGTTGATATGGTAGAAAAATAAGACCTTAATTTGGATGCAAAACATGGTGCTACATAGGAAGCAAAATATGGTGCAACAATAGAAGAAATAATTGGCGTCATTTTGGTAGCAAAACACGATGCAAAAAAGGAAGCAAAAATTGGTGCAAATTTGGAAGCAAAAATTGACACATATTTGGAAGTAAAACATGGTGCAAAATGGGATGCTAAAGTGGTAGCAAAAATGGATGTAATATTGGATGCTAATTTGGATGCTAACATGGTGCTATTAAGGATGCAAATATGGTTCTAATGGGGATGTCATTTAAGAAGAAAAAGCGGACACTGTCTAGGAATTCAAATAGGACGTTATTTAAGAAGCAATCCTTGACGTTGTTTAGGAAGCAAAGTTGGATACTATTCTGTAAGCAAAAAAATAGACGTCATTTTTGACGTCATAAAGGATGCTATCTAGGAAGCAAAAAAGACATTTTTTGAGACGCTTTCAGTTTTGTCCATGACACATCCCATTTAGCGTCTAGTTTGACCACTCAATGTAAAAAAAAAATACACTAAAAAGGGACACTAAATGAGACGCTAATTCCAATATTTGTTATGGTGATACCAATCAAATCATTGAAGATATGTTAAGGATGTGTGTCATGGAAAACCAACTAAGTGGGAGGACTATCTCCACCTTGTTGAATTTGCATATAATAAAGGATACCAAGTTTCATTAAATATCAGCCCATTTGAAATTTTTTATGGAAGAAAGTGTAGTACGTGAGTTAGTTGGGACCACATTATGATAGGAGATGAACTATTGCATGAAATGGAACACATGGTATGCAATGTGCAGAAAAACGTGCACAAGATGTGAAAAAAAAGTTGTGGTAATCTAAAAAGACATCATGGGGAGTTTATTTGTCTTCTAGACTATAAAATAAGGATATTGAATCATTGCATAATTACGAAAGAAGGGAATCTTCACACAATCCAATCCCACATCAAAACCCTAAAAATTTTAGTGTCTTAATCAAATTAATGATAGGGATATCAAATTTGTCATGTTGTAAGGTATTGAAAGAGTGTAATTGACATGATATGATGGTAATGATGGTAACATATGTCAAGAGCGATTATATTGTAAGGAAGCAAGCATGCTATTGATTCTTCTATTTTATCAATTTGACTGATAAGTTTAAATTCTAGTCTTGTAGGTGGCATCAAACTAGATAACACTAAATTTGAAGTGATGTGGTGTTTCATCTTTTCCATTTAATGATTACATTATTGTTAGCTTGAATAAGGAATCCCAAACTATTGTGTGGTTCCCTTTGGGAAATATCATCTAGTAAATCCCTCACTACATAGTAATATACATAGTACATAGTCGATAATCATATGTTAGTGAAAACCTTAGTACATAGTAATGTAGAACATTTGTACTTTTAGAATGTAGTGGTATTATATACATTCATCTAGAAAGAGAGACAAATTCAAGATTTGGAAGAATATTTTTTTTTATATCAATAGCATGGAAGGAAATGTTGTTAAAAAATATTGATTATTTACCTTGAATCTCTAAATATAGTCGGGCTCAACACCTCAGGATATCTGGGCAGCATGGAGAAGATGGAAAAAGGTTAAATTAGGTTTATTAATTAATTATGTTTATTTATGCAAATAAGAAAGCTCCTCATTATATAGGAGGATGCTCCCTAATAAAAAAGGTCTTCTTTGTTTTTTGCTAAAACACATCTCTCTCTCTCTCTCTCTCTCTCTCTCTCTCTCTCTCTCTCTCTCTCTCTCTCTACGTCTCCCTTTTTGCTTATTTGTCTTGTTTTTAGGGTTTAGCGTGAAGCAGCCAGAGTGCCTCATTCATGGTAGCATCTGGTTTTTCAATCCATCTGTGATCACCTCCCATACAGAGAGCTAGCCTTCCCCATAGGCTCTCTCTCTCTCACTAGAGGTTTCCTTCATCTTGTCGAAATCTGCTGAGCATGTAGGAGCAGGCCAAACTGATGCTACACTCTTGCTGAAATATTCCAAGTTCATGGAAAAATGAGCACAACTCCTCCTTCATCACGTTACACTATCAGCACCTCTTCACATCCAAGGCAGACATAGCTACACCTCCTTCGCACTCCCTTTCACTTCTACACATCTCATAGAGCTAAGCACTGTCTTCAGCTGGAACAATGCCGGTTCATCTTGCGCTTCATTGATCGCACCCTAGAAGATATGTATGTGACATATCAAATGGTATAAGAGCTTGAATATCTTGACTATGGGCTCCAACAAATTTTTGTTTGGGTATTTTTAATGAAACATTCCAGATTTCACCGGCCTCTAGGTTGATGAATGCAAGTGAATACACAGATCTCATAGCCCCAAGGGTGCACAAATTTTAGCTACAATATAGAGGAGGTTCATAGATATGAAACAATATAGATCTCTCCCTCTAGACCTACATCTCCTTTGCTCTATTTCAGGTTTTTTTTTTAACACCTAGGTTGGTTGTGATCTTCACTTGGACTTGCCATGCCTCCTCGAAGAGATCCCTTGGCAGTAGAATCAGATTCCAATAATTCAAATCCAGTACAAGATCTTGCTTTTGTACTCAATGATTTGTTGAGGATGCAACAACAGACCAATCCAGAGCCATTCCGATTGGACACTAGAATACAACTCCCTAAGTTTGTTGGGGAAACCAATGGAGAAGCTGTTGATTCATGGATCCGTAGCCTCTCCACCTAATTTAACACATGCACAGGACTCAATGAGGAGATAAAGCTTCAAATTTCCTCCTTACAACTTGAATGCCTTACACAAACTCGATGGGACATAGAGAAAGAAAAGACCACATTCGTGGTGGAACTTGGAACTACTCAAGGAACTTCTTCCTCCACACCCATTGAAACATGGGCTCAACTTTCTGATGCGTTGAGAACCCGCTTCTACCCACCAGGGTATGTACAATATCTATGGATGAGATGACATAAAATTAGATAACCTCTCACACCACCCATGTAAACTACACCTCTCTCTCTCTCTCTCTCACACACACACACTTTAATTCAAAAAATAAATAAAAAATAATCAAAATCCATAATTCACTTTCTCTTAAACTAGCAACAACCATATTAATAAGATTAATATGTTTGGAATACGTTGAGAGGAATATCATGATTGGATTTAATCTAATAGTTATCCAATATAATTGGGATTAGAGTTAAAATTAAGTTAAAGTTGTATCATCATTGGACTTAACCTAATAGTTATAAATTTGTTTCCTAAAGAATGTGTGAATTACTTGTATCTAGTAGATAATCTAACATAACGACACTTAATTTGTCGTAGTTAAGCTAATAGTTGTATTTAATAGTTAATTTAAATGTTAAAATAAATCAATTGTAATTAATAAAAGAGCTTTGAGTTATCATGACTTCTAGCTTCCAAATGGAGTTGGACTAAGCCTTATGCACATTAACTCAACTTCCAATTGGTAGGTGGAGTTTGAGTGTCGCATGATTTGCACATTACCCTACCACTAAGTGAAGTTATCACATGAGTTAAGAGGAATTTATTAGGATTTCAAAGGATTTTATTAGAAATTCTACTATCACACGAACTGTACGTTACCTCAACTTCCAATTGTAAAATGCAGTTTGACAAATTAACTCGACTTTGAGCTGGTAGATGGAGTTCAACTGTAACATGGACTACACATTACACTGCAACAAATATTGGAATTAGCATCCCATTTAACATCTATTTTTATTGTATTTTTTTTTTACATTTAGTGGTAAAACTAGACGCTAAATGGGACACGTCTTGGACAAAACTTAAAGCGTCTCAAAAAATGCCTTTTTTTGCTTCCTAAACAACATCCTTTATGGCATCCAAAATACCATCTCTTTTTTTACTTCCAGAATAGCGTCCAACTTTTCTTCCTAAACAACGTCGAGTTTTGCTTCCAGAATAGCATCCAACTTTGCTTCCTAAACAACGTCAACATTTGCTTCCTAAATAATGTCATATTTTTCTTCCTAGCGAGTGTCTACTTTTTCTTCTTAAATGACAGCCTCATTAGCACCATATTTGTGTCCTTAATAGCACCATGTTAGCATCCAATATTGCATCCGTTTTTGCTACCACTTTAGTATCCCATTTTGCACCATGTTTTACTTCCAAATATGTGCCCATTTTTTCTTCCAAATTTGCATCAATTTTTGCATCATGTTTTGCTACCAAAATGATGCCAAATATTTCTTCTATTGTTGCACCATATTTTACTTCCTATGTAGAGCCTTCTTTTGCATCCAAAGTAATGTCTTATTTTTCTACCATATTAATGCCATGTTTGGCTTCATCATTAGCGCCACGTGTTGCATCCTTTTTAATGCCTAGTTTCGCAACTCTAATGTTTTGGTCACTAATTTAGTCATTTTTAGTAATTTTATATACAAGTTTTGGTCATTTTGATTGGTCACCTATCTCTTATTTTTTGCTTACTAATTTAGTTGTTTTTAACCGATATTATAGTATCACTAGGTCATGGATAATCGAACCACCAACCTCCTGCTTATAAGGTAGGCACTCTTAGATTGAGCTAGAACCCTTTAATAATTTGGGAACCTAACTTAGAGTCCTCTATAATGGTAAAAAAAATTAATACAAAACTTTGAGTATATAATGGTCGACAAAGGATGATAGATTGTATTATCTTCAACATGGGATTGATTACATTCCTTGGTTCTCTATATATCATTATCCTATGATTGTAAAGTTTCTATCATTACAATACCAACATTTGCATCTTGTGAGGCAGTAGCATCACCTTTTTCTTGTGATCTAGTGGTATCATGGGCCTAACCTGATTTTGTGTCATCAACTAGTTGAGCCCTCTATAACTGAGAAACAAAATTATCCTCAATTACTAATTCTATCGTAGTGCCACTCATTCCTCTAAGTTTCTAACTATCATCAACCCAGCTACTCAAATGATTTATTGGTTGCCCACTTCAAAGTGTTCACTAAATATAATCCAAATGGGACAGATCTGAAGTACTTTCAATACTACTCTATGCTACAACCCTATAATTCTATGAAATCATAGACACATTACATTATATATGTCCTTAAAGTATGAATTCTATATTTTGAATCCAATAAAAAAAATTATAATCTAGCAGATGTTCATCAACCAGAAATTTTAAAAATTACATATTGCTCAACGAAAAACTCATCTAAATGGGGTAGATCAATATGGGGTAGTAGTCAATATGGCTGAGTCACCAAGTGTGAAAACCACAACAGTGATACTCAGCCCCACATACAATAGAATTCAATATGAATCAGTCACCAAGTGTGAAAACCCCAACAGTGATACTCAACCCCAAAATTGGTACACCTGTAGCAAGGCAAGATAAATTTATAAAACATAACTTTCATCTCTTTTAAATTTAACACTCCGATGGTCACTATGTTAAAGTTTGTCCTTGAGATACACTTCATCAAATGAAATGTACATAACATAAACAATAATATAGTACAAAAAACAAACTAATGACCGGCAACTAATAAATAACAATTCCGTTTCATATATGGTTTGAATGAGCCTTATACTCAGATACTTTTAGGATCAAATCTTGTCACTAAAAGGAGAAGATCAACAATGAAACAATTGCCATACATTGAGAGAGAGGTTAGGAATAAGGTTAGGCACATATAGTAGCAGTCAATATGACTCAGTCACCAAGTGTGAAAACCCCAAGAATGATACCCAGCCCCAAACACAGTTAGGTACCAGCAGGATCACAACCAGTTCAAGAAGATTAACGCAAGTCACATCTGAGATCTTAGCAACCCAACAAGACCAAGTTAAAGTCCTAACAACCCACAATAATCATATCTCTTGTCAGAGCCCCAAATTTTCAAAAAAATTTAAAATTTTTAATGTAACATAAAATGTCTATAGTCGCAGTTTGATAAGTACTAGAGGTTAGCGGAAAAATGAAACAGTTAACACAAATAGTAATTAACTTCAACACATAAAAACTAATACTACTTTAATTTTGATATGCTATATATATGACCTGCATTCAGTTGCTTCTGGCTGTACTGATGATTTGATTTTGTCAAGTAGATGAGAACTTATGTTCTAAACTGGAGCTTACTTAGAAATTTCTAACTCAGTTGGATTTGTGGATCTGACAGGTTCAACAAGTAAATTTTTGAGCAAGTAAGAGTTTGTTAAAGCATACAAATGTACTTCTTTAGCATATATAAAATGCTAGAGTAAAATTTGCTTAATAGAGTTCAAGGATACTACGAGGTAAAGTAACTTTTCTTTACTTGTTTTGCAACTATGACAGTATTTTAAGTTTATGTCGTAAAGGCCAATATCCTTGACTTACTAGTGTCTTTCACTAGCATGACTTCTACTTCAAAAATTATTCTTTCTAGCTATAAGCTAAGTTACTTACAAGTTCTGCATAGAGCTCATGATTTAATATAACGACACTTTTACTGAAACAAGAGTTTACTACCATTGCTATTTCTAATATCTAAAACATTGCTTATAAGCATGAAAATAAATCTAAGGCCTTCATAGAAAAGATTACAATAGAACCCTTAGCTCTACTTTGCATTCTGCCTTAGTAGAGATGAATTATCGGCTACAGTTATAAATGTCTACTTGCATTAAAAGTCATTGAGCTTTAATTTCAACCTTCCAAGTTCATCATGTCACAAGTAATGTAGTAAAAAATTACATTACCATATAATTTATTAATATCAATAAGTGATAATATCTTTAACCCTGGATAGTCTTACTATCTTTTATTTACCAAGCCTAATCTAACATTGGTTTGATTCATTTAGAGTTTTGGTTCCTTTTGGAGACCAAAAGATCACTAACTTCCAAGAAGTTTATGTTACACCATGGCACTATAGACTATATACAAATGTAAGAGTTTTTCTAGGGTGTAAATACTATCTACTTTCACTTACATATAGTTTATTTATAAACTAATTTCTTACCCACTAGTGTTTACTTAACACTAGTTCTAACAACATAGTCATGTATCATAATGTTTGTATAAACAATCAATAGTAGTTGTAATATGCCTCTTGTATTCCCTAAAGTATCTTGTAACTATGAATGTTGTTTTTCTGGTGAGGAGCTCAAGGCCAAGACCCCACCAAAAATACCTTGCCATTATATTGAGTAATTTCCTAAGAGGTAGACTTACGTAACTTAAAGACATTGATACAACTAGAGACGGGGAAATAAATTCCACTACGGTAAAACGTGAATGGTTTGGGAGCCGTAATATTTCCTTCAGTACGCAACCCGAAAGAGGAAAATGTAAGTGAAAAACCCTAGTCTCCTGCAAAAAAATTGTTAGGAAAAAAATTAATAACGCAAGGGTTCTCACAAACATATGTGTGACAAGAACTAGGATGGTGGACAGATTCCACTAAGGCATCGAAAAAAGGTTAAAAAAATTATAATATATGTGCTCATATATTTATAAAAATAACTATCCATTTATTAAAGGAAAGGATAGATTAAGTATTTATAAAACGAAAACTATTATCATTATTATATGAAGTCCATCTATAAGGAAACAAATAGATAAGAGACATGGAGTATTATGATGTAAACCATATCATAAGGACAAAGAAAATAATAGATTAAGTCCTTATAAAAAGACAAGTATATGAAGTCTATCTATAAGGGAAATGATGGATTTAAGTCTTTATAAAAGACATGGAGTATTATGATACAAAGTATATCATAAGGAAAAGAAATGATACATTAAGTCTTCTAATAAAAAGAATACATAAATTATTATTATTATAAAGTCTAAGGATGGATTAAATCCTTCTAGACATAATGAAGAGGGATTAAGTCTTTTGACATGAATTAATATATCATAAGAAAAAGGAAAAAAATGATGGGTTAAATATTCTTATAAAAAGACGTGAATTAATAATTATTATTATTTTATAATAGGGAAAGGAAGGATTAATTCTTTCAGCTAAAAGCATGAATTTTTTAATTAAGATCCTCTTTTTTTCCGTGCTTTAAATCTTGGCTTAATTGAAGGAGAGGTTCCGGTTGAATGAGGGAAATAAATCCTCCCTAAACCTTGACAGCCATGACCAAAGTTTAGGACCGAAACGATCACCATAATCTTGGGAATTCTGAGCGTAAAATCCTCCCGACAATTGCAACAACAAAATGCTATGTTTAGCAATTCTGGCTGAGGTGAGTGGAAGAGGATGGCCTTATTGAAATAAACGAGTAATATATATGTATGTAGGGGGGATGGATGAGGGGGTGCGCTGGCTACATTGGATGGCCTCGGCTGGAGCTATACCATGGCATTGGGTAAGGTCTAGATTCTTTTTGTTTATTCCAATACTGTGGCCAATTATGTTTCGATTCTATCTTAATAGGGTTCCATGGTGATTAAGTTTTAAGTATATTTTTCTGTAGTAAAGCATACACCCTCTATGCGTTGAAGTGGCAGTTTGCTAATGTGCAGTTCAGTCCCCAGTCTAATTACCTTTCCTGGCATAGCTTTGTCATCGATATTCAGTGTCGATCTATATTCACAATGCAATGATTGTTTTTTAGGTAATTGAACCCTATCAGTAAAGAAATCCAATGATGAGGAATCCCTTTTCATTCCATTGAAGATGCTTCTATTGACCAGAATTTGTTTTATTTTGGATCAGATCAGTCACCCTAGAAATCCTTAACAGGCCCTTATAACTAAACCCAAGAGAGGAGAGAATCTCATTTATCTTCTTGTTCTGGAATGGGATCCATGGTTGCCCATATAGTACATTTCAACTTACATCTGAAAATGCATAACAAAAATCCTTTTTCAAAGTAAATCCAGCTAGTATCTTTGTTGCTCTTGGTGTTGCATATCATTTAGCAGAAGCAAAAACCTGATGACAATGTTTTGCAAAATGTACCATTTCCATATCGGGTTGATGCATATTCAGATTTATTTTTGGTTGATGGCCCTTTGTTGGTAAACGACCTTCAACTTAGATGCCATGAATGAGGGATGTCTACTTGTCAAAATCGCATGGGACTTCCACCTGGCTTTACCCATTGAGATACTCTGCATATGAAAAAACTACTAAGACTGCGATGTGTCTTAATAGACTGCGTTTTTCCTTCACGATTTTGAACATAGATACAGGCTGTGATTTGTCTTGGTATATACTGCGTTTTTTATATTTGAACATAGCTATAGGCTGCGATTTGTCTTGATACAAGACTGCGACTTTCCTTCATGATACTGAACATAGATACAGGTTGCGATTTGTTTTGGTATAGACTGCGTTTTTCCTTAATGATATTTGAACATAGTTATAGACTGCGATTTGTCTTGGTATAGACTGCGTTTTTCCTTCATGATACTGAACATAGATACAAGCTATGATTTGTCTTGGTATAGACTGCGTTTTTCCTTCATGATATTTGAACATAGTTATAGACTGCGATTTGTCTTGATATAAGACTGCGATGTGTCTTAACGATTTGAAAATAGATTTAAAGTCGAATGTATCTCACTAGAGTTGGGTAAGGATTCTTCACGATGGAACAAGGAGTGAATTATACTAAATAAAATTCATCTTTCATGGTACTGATATGAATTTAGCTCATATATTTAAGGTGATTCTTAGTGTATTAAATCTCTTAAGAACATACTAAGGCTGTTTATTAAAAGGCAATACAACTTTGATCATAGTATCTGGAAATTCATACTGGTTTATGTAGATGAGTGAATTTGAACATAGATCTAACTTTGTCGACTTGGGTATGTCGCTTTAAGTTAGAGATTAATAAATATTTTTGTATGGGATGTAACCCTAGCTTCTGTTTGAAAAAAAATGTTCATTGAATCAAATGGTAGGGATAAAGGAATGTTGTGTGAGGAGTTCTTGAAATGTAAACCAAAGACGTGCAGGCAACACAATTGTTGCGGATTGTAACCAGCCCTTTTGGAAAATAATTTTATATGATGCGATGGATTGGTGGACATAGCCCCGAGTTTGGGGTGAACCACGTACATTGGTGTCTCCTTGGTATTTGTGTCTAATGTTCTTTTCCTTGCATTATGTTATGTACTTTGATGGTTTAAATACTCGGCATCATAATGATCTTAGTCTGCACTTTAGTATTGTTGAAACAGTGTGATGAAGAAATGCTTGCAAGGTTGTGAATAACAATGTAAATGTTGAAGACGGTCAATAATCAAATTTAAATACTAACACCAACAAAACTAATATATTATGGTTCAAAGATGTTGTAAGGTATGCTAAGGTCTAGTTAAGAGTTTTCAGATTATTATATACTTTGAATTGTGTTTTTATGGGTAGCTTATGAATTGATGTTTTACAGTTGGACATAATAAAATTAACTAGAATGTTTTGCATGTACAACATTAGGTCATGAATTTTATGACTCTCATTATAAGAAAAGGAAGAAATACCATGTTATAGTTTCAAGGTAAAGTTCAAAAAGGTGCTAAGCCTAAATATTGTACTAAAGATAGAGACATAAAGGATTTTTCCTTAGTTTCATGGAGGTACTCAAATATGTGGGTGTTATCAATAATTTATGAATGATGCAGGTATAACTTCAAGGCAAGATGGTAATGATAATTATGAAAGTAGCAGTGGTTTAGCGATAAGGTGTCATAGGAAAGATCACTTTCGTAAAGGGCACATTTATTAGATGGTCATGTTTGAGGAATTGGTTATTATCTTGCTCATTACATTAACATGTTGGGTTATGGTGATTAAAATTTTTAATAACATAGCTCTTAACTCTCCTTGTTTCCAAGAAAACTAGCTACGATGATTGTTTAAGTAAATAACGCGAAATAAATTTTGCATCGTCTCACATACTACCTTGAGGTAATTGGGGTCTACTACAAATGGTATTAGAGCAAGAGTTTAAACACTTGGGCCTATTTGGGCTCAAAAATATCCTACATATTTTGTTTTGGAACTAAGGATTGAGATTTTCCTTGTGATAACAGAGATCAATAAGTCCACACTATTCGGTAGTACAGGTACCTTAAGTTTTACCAAACACAAATGGTTATTGACCTTGTAGTTGTGCAGGAGAAGGAGGAACATCTTCTCAAGATCATAATAAAGATGGCCATTAATTTTCCACTTTCACGTTAGGCCGCCGACATAAGTACATAGGTATCTGGTTAATTCCTTGATTTTCTTTTGAAAAAGTTGATGAATGGTTAATTCAATTGTTTCTTTTTTATTTAAATTGCACAAGTAAATTCTTGGTGAGGTATAAGAGTCTTCTTAGACAAAATCATGGTCAGCGAAAGTACTATAGTAGTTCTATATAATAAGTAATGTGGGAGTTGAATTGTTGTTAAGAACATGATGTATGATTCTTAGAATTCCATGTGAGTTGTGATAGGTTACATTGTAATACACAATGAATAGTGTTATTAAAGAGTAGCATTGAAAGGGTTATCTAAAGACCTAAGGCGAATTGAATATTGATTATAAGTCATCTCGACCAAATTGGGGGTTCATTATTTGCAAGTGTAAGTGGCTCATGAGAGTATACTCCAAGGTCATAGAGGTATCATCATGTGAAGGATTATGGTTATAGATATGTAAATCTACATACATAACTTACCTAAATCCCTTGAGGATAGCAAGATAGCTATTAAAAGGGAACCTGATAAGTTGATCATTTAGGAGTAACTATATTACCCTTGGAAAACTCTCTAAAAGATTAGCCACAAACCATCACGTGTAGTAAAATGGTTTAAGCACAAAGGTAAGTAATGCTAAAGTAGTATCCATGCTAAAAACATATGTTGCACTGTCAAGATTATACAGAATACAAATTGTATTAAATGAATGTTACCAATACTAACACTTTGTAAAATAGGAAAGCACCTCTCTACATTTGGAATTTCATGTAAAACCCAGAACGAGATGATTGCATTAAATTGTATGGATACATGTTAGTCGAACAGGGACGATTGAATATAGATGTTGGTGATAAATAATTGGTTGAGGTGCATAAATATTTATAGCCAAAGTAAATTTATCGACTGAGCATTTACATCGAAGGTAGGAAATAGTGTTTCTCAAAGATTTGGGTGGATTAGTTTTTGACAAAACACTTTTACCTATATGTATGCTCATAATCTATCATACAACTTTGGGTCCTAAATGAATATAAAGAAGAATTGTGTTCGTGAACTAATAAAAATGGTTAGTCGTTACACCTAATAAGGGAATGATGAAAGAAGTGAATGTTATTTGTTTTCTGAACCTGTGTGTAACAAAAATTCCCAAAAAGTAAATGCTAACTTCCTTATCAAAAGTTGTTGAATTAACGTGTGAATGTTGAATGCCATTAGCATACAAAAATAGATGCTAAGGAAGGGTAGGACTTGAATTGCAGAGTTGTTAGGAAGAGAATTCAAGTTAGTTACAATAAAACCACTGTTATAATGTATCCTTTAAATGTAATTATTAGTATGCAACAATTTGGGTTATGCAACTATTTATACATATTCATTGGAATTATTGATCTCTTATACATTTTCACAAGAAAGACAACATTCCTTACAATATTTCTTCAAAAAGGGAACCAGACGGCTTATGGACTTGGCCTACAATTCAGCTAAGGTAAATAACATGGTGTGTTGTTCCTAATGTTACTGGTTGTGTACAAAGAGTGCACCTATGTAAAATATCACATTCAAATGAGCTAGAAAAGTTGTACGATAGGACATAAGTAGCTGAGATATGAAATTATGTTTTACTATGAGTTACTAATGATATTGGAATGTTCGTGTCCCTAGCATCACCACTCATGAATGTGGAATAAATTTGGAATATCCCTTCGCTATCAAATATCCAAATATAGATGAGTAAGGACATCTTAAGAGGTTGATATTGAAAATAATTGAAGAATGTTGTACAATGCTATATGCTAATATTGCAGGATATGAGAGGAATACTATCAGCCAGAATTGGTTGTTAGTAATTCAGTGCCTTAATTAATAAGGTTAAGTATGGGTGATGTCTTACTTATTATAAAATTATCAAATTTTGAGTTTTTATAAACCAAGGATTAACCATGGATGATATTATATTGACATTGCAGGCTTCATCAAGATTATGACCATTGATGCAATCGACATGCAGTACGGTGTGTAAAATCCTCTTGCATTTATAAGTTGTGCCCAATTGCTTAGAAAAGAGTAAGGAGTAATTTTTTTAGATGATTTACAGGGTTACATAACTCATGGATGACGATTAAAATCGCTGCAAATTATGAAATTCTGATAATTGATTATTGAAATTTTGGGTTATCAATGAATGATTTGACTGACCGTGTAGCTGATTCATGAATTGGGACAATTATAGTAAATTCATGCTAAGCACCAAGGAGTGTGTATTACAAATAGTTAAGGTTAAAATTTATACTGAATATGAACAAGGAAAAATTTGAATGCCGCGGGAGCACCATGGTGTTAGGAAAGTGATTGCTGCGTGAGCAGATTGGTGTTAGACATATATGCTACAGGAGCACAATGGTGTTAGGCAAGAGATTGTCGCATGAGCACATTGGTGTTAGGCATATGGTGTGGAAAAACGACCTAGGCAAAAATTGGACATCTGGAAGACAGGACGCTGTTTGATGTCATTGAGGGGAAAACTTTTAACTAGTAGTTAAAAGGGAGAGTAACCTCAAAAATTGTCGTAATTCCACACAAGAATGGAAAAGAAACTCAAAGATGTTTGGAAAATGTAACGAACTTAAAATGTGTTAACGAATTTTTAAGTAATTAAACTGTTACATGCTTAATGTGAACTATGAAGAAGGGATCCTTCCTCAAGTTGAGGATGATGTAACTATCCAAAGGATAGTAATTATGTTTTATTGATGAAACGATTGCGTTATGAAAATAATTGTGTATTATGATACTAATAAAAAGGCTAGAAAATTTTCCATAAATTGTAATTGTGGTGTTGTACAAGGATCCTATTTATGTTCTAAGCTAAATTACAATTTAAGACGTAGTTTACTAAATTTTTGGAAGACCCAAATTGTGTTACAGGAAACTACAGGTCCTGAACAAATAGCGACTTGCAAGATTGAAGGAAAGGTCTACACGATCATAACAAGAAATAAAAAGCAAGCATGGATGACTCAATAAAGGAAGGAAAAATTGTTGAAAGACAAGAACACTGAGGACGGTGTTATTTTTAAGGGGGAAAGGATGTAATATCCCTCTTGTATGCCCTAAAGTATCTTGCAATTATGAATGTTGCTTTTTCGGTGAGGAGCTCAAGGCCAAGCCCCCACCAGAAATACCTTGCAATTATATCGAGTAATTTCCTAAGAGGTAGAGTTAGGTGACTTAAAGACATTGATACAACTAGAGACGAGCAACTAAAGTCCACTATGGAAAAATGTGAATGGTTTGGGAGACATAATATTTCCTTTAGTATGAAACCCGAAAGAGGAAAACGTAAGTGAAAAACCCTAGTCTCCTACAACAATTTGTTAGGTGAAAATTTAATAACGCAAGGGTGCTCACAAACATATGTGCGACAAGAAATAAGATGGTGGACAGATTCCACTAAGGGATCGAAAAACGGTTAAAAAAAAATTATAAATATATGTGCTCATATATTTATAATAATAACTATCCATTTATTAAAGGAAAGGATAGATTAAGTCCTTATAAAAAGACAAGTATTATTATTATTATTATATGAAGTCCATCTATAAGGATAATAATAGATAAGAGACATGGAGTATTATGTTATAAACCATATCATAAGGACAAAGAAAATAATAGATTAAGTCCTTATAAAAATACAAGTATATGAAGTCTATCTATAAGGAAAATGATGGATTTAATTCTTTATAAAATACATGGTGTCAGGTCCCCAATAATTGACAAAAAGATTTTTTTCCTATCATAGGAAAACTTGTAACTATGATACAAGTACACAAATATTTTTTTGCTGCCGAGATATACCTACAACATTATTAATTACTCATGAAACGCACATTAATGTCAGCATGTAACTATGGATTCAAAATTTTATGCAGTTTATACTTTATGATTCAGCCTTTCTTTGAACACCAATCATAAGAGTAATCATAAACATCATGATAGAACACCATACATATGATGGATCCTAGTTTCGATACTTATGTGACCTTTATATCCAGCTTTAAATATCATTTTTAACATAACCATTTTCAGAATACAATTCAACATGTATCGACCTGGAGTTCTTAACTGAACTATGGGTCTCAAAGTGATTTACTATTTATTGTTTTCAATCATAAACCTTCATAATAAAATTTATCCTTAGTGATGGAGAGTCACCGCATATCTTCACAAAATCATTTAATCCAAGATCTATTATTTTATTGGTGATAATATCCTAATGTGATTATTGAAGTTTCAGCATTCCGATGATTTTCATAACCTTATAAGCATATCTTCATTCTAGTGCTTTTACACAATACCACGGTGCGAACAAATATCATTATGATTCCAACCAATTATTCTTGAATATTATTTCTAAATTATTTTCATCCATTATAAGTTCTCAAAGCAACAAGAAGAAAAGAACATTGGACGCAAAACCATAGAACACCAGTATACGTGGTTCACCCCAAACTTGGGTTTACGTCCACCAAACGGTCGCATTATGTGACATTATTCATTAAAGGAGTTACAATCCACAATGTCCATATTGCCATGCTTTCTTTCCATCATCCTTGTAGACACTCTTACCAAGAGTATCTTTGAAAATAAACTAGAAAATCTTCATATGGAAACGAGATAGATCAATTGCCAGTCCCTGATACAACATAATAATAAAACAAAGTTTGTAACCGAGTTTTAAACTCATAACTAGTTTCAAGTCTGGATCCTCCCCTTAGTCTTATTTTGATTTCAAAACAAACACTAGCCTTCCTAGGGTTTTTCCTTCACCTGTTGGTACGAATCTATAACACAAATAAATGCTTAGTGTTTTCCCTAGCATTTATGCCCTAAAGCCACCCTACAATTACAAACTCTCTCCATCGTTGTTCTATATAATGTTTTTTATTACATGTAATCACCACTCTACCATGGAGAAACATCTTCATACCTTCACATTAATTATCCTTATATCTATTTACCATGCTATTGAGATACATCAATGTTAGGGTGATTCCAAGTAAGTATGAATATCTGTATTTATACATATACAAGTTTCTTTTATTAGGATTCACTTATCGATTTCTCTACTTATACAGTTCTTGGCAAATATGCCCATTCCTCTACAAGGGTCGAAGATATAAACAATAGCTTCAAGTTTCCAATCCAAAGGTAATGAACTCCTAGCCAAGTCGAGATGATTTAACATAATATAAATTTTTACATATATATATATCATATGTGATATAAATTTAAATTCCACATAAGTAGGCTTTGCTTTTATGCTTGCATATATATATATATATATATATATATATATATATATATACATATATATATATATATTTCACTCGTCAAGTTCCATCCTCATTATGCATATACATATATAGTTCTGATTAACGGGTGCACCTTAAGTTTTGACTTATTATGACAACTACATAATCAAATGTGGAGATTTATACTTTCTATACTTTACACAAAGGTTCATACATTAGAGATCTATGCAAAGTTTTTTACTCTGCCAATATTCATCCATAACGCATAGGTGGCAAGGAAAAGCATTCGATGGAGCTCAGAATCGAGTGGAAACCACCTTTCTAAATGCACGCAGCTTTGGAGCTGAGTCGGCAAGGGGATCAATCTTAGATTGATAACTGAACAATGGCCCAGTTCATAGGCTATACACTAAGTCAATGCTGGGATTAATTTCAAAAAAATAAAGTAAGTGACCAAGGGGGTAGCTTGGAATTAATTCCTACGAAGAGTAAACCAACAAAACTAGGAATTTTGGTGGCACAGAGGTTACCATCAACTATATACATGACATGCATAAATATAAACCTTGGAATAAGTCAGTGAATAGGATACCCTCGAACCTATGCAGTTCACAAAAATCAATTCACAGACACCAAAAGTATTGGAAGCACGAGATGGAGTGTTTACCTAAATCTTAAAGTGTTATGAATTCAACTCCGTGAAACCAGATGGAAGTGCCTGAATCTATACCTTCAATGGTAGAACTAAAGGTATGGAGTCCTCGCTCCAATTCCCCCTATCGATTTTATTGAGGAGGAGACATAACTTCCTCTCGAGCTAGATTCTACCTCTTTCCTGGCAATCGTTGCAGAACTGTCCTCCCAACCCCAAGGTCCCCCATATGTATAATATAGGGATTCTTCTTTCCTCAAATGTTGAGCTGCCAAAAAAAACAAAATGTCGAGCTTTTCCCTTAAGGTGCGCTGAGCTCCCTTAATCACGGCTCTAATATCCCAATAGATATTTTTTTTTTTGGAAATAATGGAAAACCCATGGGAGACGCCACTCTGGAAGGGAATTTAAATTGTCTGACATATCGCCCATTCGCCCATTAGCATATTTTTTTTCCCATACCGATGGTTCTTTTCAGTGAATTTTCAAGATAAAGACTTAACGGTTGACTGATACCCCCCCATTCTTGCGCTGAAACCTTTCCTTAAAAAGTGTTTCCTTTCCCAAAATCATGTCGTGGGATTTTAATGCCCTGTATTGTCATGCTAAAGGTTTTTTTTTTATTTCTTGTTACTAACCAGGGTATGTTTCTACAAAAATCCCGTGAAATTAGAGGTATGCTGATTTCGAGGGATTTGTCTTGGGTAAAATCCATCAGAATAAAGACACCCTAAAGCAATGGCGACTCCCCTTTTCCAAAACCATTAACATAACAAAAGGACATGTCATCTTTGAAGGAGACAATCCAGATAAGCGTGACCCCTTTGTGCTTCCTAGAATAATCCAAGGAGAGGTAGTCATTTTAAAGGAGTATAAAAATATAACTACCTTGGTCTTATAATGATTTTTCCCCTTTTATTACCTGCTAGCATCGAGTGTTGTTTTCCTCTTGGTTGTCAAATAATTTTGGAGGAAAACCTTCCCCCCTTTTCTCATAATGGTACATATATAAATTCTCATATGCATCTATGTATATAGAGCACATTTTATATCTATGCTCATAAAAGTAAGTTGCTCCATTAAAGTATCAATACATCCTTGGAGGATTATTTAGGTAGCTAAGCTTCTAGAAGCGTATCATCTTAATAACTTTTAATATGGATATACTATTTAAGATAACGCTTGAACTTCTTAAGAAAAGGTTCTAGGGAAACCCCTTGGCACTTGATGCATTAAGGCGTTTTAGGTAAAATTATCCTTAAAGGCCCAAAAGGTGATTTAGTCAACTTAGGAAATTTTCTACAACCAGGATGACACCTACAAGCTTCAGTTCTTAAAACGTATATCCTTCTTTCAATTCCCAAGAATTCCCTCACTGTTTTAAGTTCCCCTTTAGTGGATTCGGTTATCCATTGATTTTATGCATTAATTCCTTAAGTTTCCTAATTTTACCCCTTAGGTAATTAATAGATTTCCAGGTCTTGTTTCTGGAGGGACCTTGGCCTTAAGCTCCTCACCGGAACTAGTACAATAATCATTCACAATTTACAAAAGAATTAAGGTGCGCAAGAGGGACATTACATCCTTCCCCCCTTAAAAATAACACCGCCCTCGGTGTTCCTATTGTCAACCAATTTCTTCTTTTCGTGGGCCATTTACTTTGGCTTCCTCATTTCTGGTCTCCTTCAATTTTTCTTGGTTTTTTCATCAATCACCATTTTTCAAGAGGTGTAGTTTCCTACAACAAGTTCAGGTCTACCCAACTTTATTTAGTAAGACACGTCAAAACTTCATAATTCAAAAACATAAACAATGGATCCTTTTGCAACAGCACAATTGCAATTCATGGATCATCTTCTAGTATTTATTTTGCATTAGTAATGTAATTGCTTCATAAGTAACCCCTATTTACTTATTCCCCAATATTTGGATACTTAACTCTTCTTCAACTTGAGGGAAATCTTCTTTTATTTAGAAAATTAACATAATTTTCAATCAAAAATTCCACATTCATCCTTGCCTTACGTCCTTATTCATATTTACACATTCAAACAAGTGAGAGTCTAGTTACTTGGAAAATTAGTTAACACATTTTTGTTTGTATTTTTCAAACTGTCCCTTGAGTTCTCATACCAATTCTCATGTGGACTTACGTCTATTTCTGAGGTTACTCTCCCTTTTGACCACTAGTCAAAGTTTTCTCCTCAGTGACATCAGACAGTGTCCTATCTTCCACATGTCTAGTTTTGCCTAGGTCTTTTTCTTACCACACCATATGCCTAACACCAATGTGCTCACGCAGAAATCACTTTCCTAACACCATTGTGCTCCTGCAGCATACATGCCTAGCATCAATGTGCTCACGTGGCAATCACTTTCCTAACACCATTTTGCTTCTACAGCATTCAATTTTTTCCTTGTCCGTATCTAGTATAAATTTTAACTTTGACTGTTTGTAACACACACTCCTTGGTGCTTATGTCATTTTCCGATTCGTGAATTGGCTACATGGTTAGTCGAAGAATCTATCGATAACCTAGAATTTAATTAATCATTTAATCATTATTTGTGAGTTATATAACCTTCTAAATCATGTAGAGACATTACTCCTTACTCATTTCTGAGTAATTTGAGCGCAACTTACATACACAGGCGGATTTATATACCATAATGTACGTTGATTGTAGCAATGGTCATAATGTTGGTGAAGCCTACAATGTTAGTATGTAAACAAAACCATCCACAATTAGTCCTTGGTTATAAACCTCTATATTCAATGATTATAATAAGTAAAACATCACCCATACTTAACCTCATTATTTACAGCAAGAAATTTTTTTTTGTTCTTTTTCTAACAGTCAGCTTCGACTGATAGTGTTCTTCGCATATCTTGCCATGTTAGCATATAACATTACACAGCATCCATCACTAATTTTCAATATCAATATCTTTAGATAATCAAATCCATATAAGCTCTTAAATGCCAGTCTCATTATGACCTAAGTAACAACAATGCTATGAAATTATCAATGGCTTTAATCACAAGATTACCAACAAGATCCTTCAATCTAGCACTTGAATCAATTCTAGGGTTCTTACTAGAATCCACAAATAGACACATGATATCAATAAGCATCCATTCCAACAAATAGTCTATTTGGCTACTAGATCAATACCCAAAATGAAAGTACCATTCATGAGCTAATCAAAACATAAGATAGTTCAAAATCAAAACTCTAAACCAAGCACAAGGAACCAATTCTAGAACATTCACCAATAAGAGGATGATTCTAGGAATTCATTTACTTGACAATTACGAAGCTGGTACTTGTAACTATACACAGACTTTTTAGTATGTATAACATCATTCACCAAGATCAACAAGGATCAAGAAATAAATTCACCAATCTTTTTCTTTAAGGATTTCCATGCTCAATCTAGCACTATCAAGAAAATAAAGAGATAGGGTTTGACTTGTATTTAACTATGTCAAGAAATAGGTTTAAAACACAAAACTTCAATACATCTATTAATGTATTTATAACCACAAAATCATTATCAACTTTCAATCCTTCATTTTACTACCATGTCAAGAAATGTGTCAAACCTTCTTTAAGAATTAAATCAGATCCTTAGTATTCAAATCGCAAGAGAGGAGAAGTGTCAAAGGAAAAATTCACCAATAATAAGATTTCAATTAATATAATTTCAACAATCAACTACAACATAAATTCAGAATCGATGCCTATGTAATCGATTTAATTTGGAAGTTAAAATAAGGATTTCAATCTAAATATTCAACAAAAATGTCAATGTATTACATATATCAGCAGCAATCTAATATAATCAACGTTTACTGTGAATGTTATCAACCAAATTTTAATAGGCAATGAACTCAGATCTCAAACAAATGATATCAATGTTAAGTACAGAGTTGTTGGAGCACTGACGACATTCACTTTCAATATTTATATACTCGGTGATTTAGATAACAAAATCAATTCTTCAACAGTGTTAATGCCCAAAGAGATTGCAAAAGAAACAATCCTTTCAAGGTAAGTTAAGCCTAGTTTTAGATGTATGGCATGGTTGTCATCAAACCACCCAAAATGTTACTATGAGTAGATCAAGTAACCAATGATTATGTCAGTAAACTGGGCTATGATACTTGCATCTGGTTGTTCATAAAATTATTTAACTAGAATATTAGGCTTGTTGAATAATTGCAAATATAGGACAGCTGAGAATATGCCTCATTAGATTATACAAAAATGCTTTAAACAGTTACTTCCAAATACAGGAACACCAGCCAAGATTTGTGTTGAAAATGCAAGTTTTATTGCAGGATAAAAGGTGTGGGAAGTTGTTTCAAACATATGAATTAGATCATAAATTTGTATTCCAATGCATTACCAAAAGTTGTGGAGTACTTGGCATAAGAGAAATGGGATGGCCTGAGATATAACCAAGGTATTACTGCACTGATATCCAACCAAGTGTCATGTGAACCCCCTTTTATTGTCTTTAATGCATTAAGAAACAAGAGGATTAGAAAACCATCCCGTTAGCCTGATTATGGAAATATTTAATGGTTAATATGATCATCCGAAAAACATAAATACAAAATTTAAGCAGACGTGGAGTTTCTGACCACATTATTCCTATAATTATCCTGCATTTATAATCCACCTTTATTCGAGTTGAATTTGCTAGTTATGATTGCATAGAATTCTTTTCAAGACAGGGAACCCGAATGAGGGCCAGAATAACTCCTAGCTCAAATAAAAACCACCACTTATTCCTCATTCCCTTTAGTTCTACTTGCGTTCACCAGATAGGATAAAGTAGGAGCAAGTAACTCCGACAGTTAGTTAAAATATAAGTTCGCATATAGCTCTTTGTAGTTTCCGTTAATTTACATAAGATTCATCTAAGTTTCAGAAAAAATTGTAACTATTTTAGTCTCACATGCCATACTTAGACTCCCAATAGAATACCCTGCTGCAGAATAATTCATTCAAATTTCAAACATTTGTTGGGAAAATATTTAGCCCAATTTTCAATACCTTACCATAAGAATGGGTCATGAGCCATTTGGCTTTGATGAAAGAATTACTTTGGTTATACCTTCTTCCATGACATTTTCTTTGATCCTATTCTTTACCTCATTCGATCCTTGGAAGCTCACTCGGACAACTTATCCCCTCACTCATCAATGTCATGCATCCACAAATACCATATGTCAAGTCCCCAAGTGCAGTCACTCTGTCTCTGATACCATATGTCAGGTCCCCAATAATTGACAAAAAGTTTTTTTCCTGACATAGACAAAGTGGTGACAATGATACAAGTACACAAAACTATTTTTTCTTTCGAGATGTACCTACAACATTATTAATTACTCATGAAACACACATTAATGTTAGCATGTAACTATGGATTCAAACTTTTATGCAGTTTATAATTTATGATTCAACCTTGCTTTGAACACCAATCATAAGAGTAATCATAAACCTCATGATTGAACACAATACATATGTTACATCCTAGTTTCGATACTTATGTGACCTTTATATCCATCTTTAAATATCATTTTTAACATAACCGTTTTCAAAATACAATTCAACATGTATCGACCTGGAGTTCTTAATTGAACTATGGGTCTCGAAGTGATTTATGATTTACTGTTTTCAATCATAAACGTTCATAATAAAATTTATCCTTAGTGGTGGAGAGTCACCGCATATCTTAAAAAAAGCATTTAATCCAAGATGTATTATTTTATTGGTGACAATGTCCTAATATGATTGTTGAAGTTTCAGCATTCCGATGATTTTCATAACCTTATAAGCATATCTTCATTCTAGTGCTTTTAAACAATACCACACTGAGAACCAATATCATTATGATTCCAACCAATTATTCTTGAAGATTATTTCTAAATTAGTTTCATCCATTATAAGTTCTCAAAGCAACAAGAATAAAAGAAGATTAGACACAAAACCATAGAACACCAGTATACGTGGTTCACCCCAAAGTCAGGGTTATGTCCACCAAACGGTTGCATTATGTGACATTATTCATTAAAGGAGTTACAATATGCAATGTCAATGTTGCCATGATTTCTTTCCATTATCCTTGTAGACGCTCTTACTGAGAGTATCTTTGAAAATAAACTAGAAAATCTTCATATGGAAACGAGATAGATCAATTGCCAGTCCCTGATACAACATAATAATAAAACAAAGTTTGTAACCAAGTTTTAAACTCATAACTAGTTTCAATGCTGGATCCTTCCCTTAGTATTCTTGTAGTTTCAAAACAAACACTAGACTTCCTAGGGTTGTTCCTTTGCCTATTGGTATGAACCTATAACATAAATAAAGGCTTAGTGTTTTTCCCTAGCATTTACGCCCTAAAACCACCCTACAATTACAAACTCTCTCCATTGTTGTTCTATGTAATGTTTTTTCTTACATGTAATCACCACTGTACCATGGCGAAACATGTTCATACCTTCACATTAATTATCCTTATATTTATTTACCATGCTATTGAGATACATCAATGTTAGGGTGATTCCAAGTAAGTATGAATATCTGTATTTATACATATACAAGTTTCTTTTATTAGGCTTCACTTATCGATTCCTCTACTTATATAGTTCCTGGCAAATATGCCCATACCTCTACAAGGGTCGAAGATATACACAATAGATTCAAGTTTCCAATCCAAAGGGAATGAACTTCTGACCAAGTCGAGATGATTTAACATAATATAAATTTATACATACATACATACATACATATATATATATATATATATATCATATGTGATATAAATTTAAATTCCACATAAGTAGCCTTTGCTTTTATACTTCCATATATATATATATATATATTTCACTCGTAAGTTCCATCCTCATAACACATATACATATATAGTTCTCATTAACGGGTGCACCTTAAGTTTTTACTTATTATGACAACTACACAATCAAATGTGGCTCGATTTATACTTTCGAGACCTTACACAGAGGTTCATACTTTAGAGATCTATGCAAAGGTTTTTAATCTTCCAATATTCATCCATAATGCATAGGTGGCTGGGAAAAACATTCGATGAAGCTCAGAATCCAGTGGAAGCCACCTTTCCAAACACACGCAAGTTTGGAGCTGAGTTGGCAATGGAATCAATCTCAGATCGATAACCGAACAACGGTCCAGTTCGTAGGCTATACACTAAGTCAATGTTGGGATTAATTTCAAAAAAATAAGGTAAGTGACCAAGGGGGCAGCTTGGACTTAATTCCTACACAGAGTAAACCAAAAAAAATGGGAATCATGGTGGCGCAGAGGTTACCATCAACTATATACATGGCAAGCATAAATATCAACCTTGGAGTAAGTCACTGAATAGGATACCCTCAAACCTATGTAGTTCACAAAAATAAATTCACAGACACCAAAAGTAATGCAAGCACGAGATGGAGTGTTTACCTAAATCATAAAGTGTTATGAATTCGAGTCTGTGAACCTAGATGGAAGTGCCCAAATCTGGAACTTCCATGGTATAACTAAAGGTATGGATTCCTCGCCCCAATTCCCCCTATCGATTTTACTGAGGAGGAGACAGAACTTCCTCTCGAGGTAGATGCTAACTCTTCCCTGGCGAGCGTTTCAGAACTGTCCTCCCAACCCCGAAGTCCCTCGTACTTATAGCGTAGGGATTCTTCTTTCCTCAAATGTTGAGCTACCAAAAAGACAAAATGCCAGAATTTTCCCTTAAGGTGCGATGAGCACCCTCAATCACGGCTCTAATATCCCAATAGATTTTTTTTTGGAAATAATGGAAAACCCATGGGAGTCGCCACTCTGGAAGGGAATTTAAATCGTCTGACATATCGCCCATTCGCCCATTAGCAGAATTTTTTTTCCCATACCAATGGTTATGTTCAGCAAATTTTCAAGATAAAGACTTAACGGTTGACTGATACCCCCCCGTTCTTGTGCTCAAACCTCTCTTTAAAAAGTGGTCCCTTTCCCAAAATTGCATCGTGGGATTTTAATGCCCTGTATTGTCCTGCTAAAGGGTTTTTTTTTAGATTCTTCTTACTAACGAGGGTATGTTTCTACAAAAATCCCGTGAAATTAGAGGTATGCTGATTTCAAGGGATTTGTCTTGGGCAAAAGCCATCGGAATAAAGATACCCTAAAGCAATGGTGACTCCCTTTTTCCAAAACCATTAACATAACAAAAGGACATGTCATCTTTGAAGGAGACAATCCAAATAAGCGTGACCCCTTTGTGCTTCCTAGAATAATCCAAGGAGAGGTAGTCATTTTAAAGGAGTATAAAAATATAACTACCTCAGTCTTATAATGATTTTTCCCTTTTTATTACCTCCTAGGATCGAGTGTTGTTTTCCTTTTGGTTTTCAAAGAATTTTGGAGGAAAACCTTCCCCCCTTTTCTCATAGTGGTACATATATAAATTTGCATATGTATCTATGTATATAGAGCACATTTTATATTTATGCTCATAAAAGTAATTTGCTCCATTAAAGTATCAATACATCCTTGGAGGATTATTTAGGTAGCTAAGCTTCTAGAAGCATATCATCTTAATAAATTTTAAGATGGATATACTATTTAAGATAATGCTTGAGCTTCTTAAGAAAAGGTTCTAGGGAAACCCCCTGTCACTTGATGCCTTAAGGCGTTTTAGGTAAAATTATCCTTAAAGGCCCAAAAGGTGATTTAGTCAACTTAGGAAATTTTTCACAACCAGGATGACATCTACAAGCTTTGGTTCTTAAAATGTATATCCTTCTTTCAATTCCCAAGAACCCCCTCACCGTTTTAAGTTCCCCTTTAGTGGATTCAGTTGTCCGTTGATTTAGATGCATTAATGCCTTAAGTTTCCTAATTTTACCCCTTAGGTAATTAATAGATTTACAGGTCTTATTTCTTGTAGGGCCTTGGCCTTGAGCTCCTCACCAGAACTAGTACAATAATCATTCACAATTTACAAAATAATTAAGGTGCACAAGACAGACATTACACATGGAGTATTATGATAGAAAGTATATCATAAGGAAAAGAAATGACACTTTAAGTCTTTTTATAAAAAGAGACCAAGTATTAAGTCCTTTAGACATTAAGTCTTTTTATAAAAAGAAGACATAAATTATTATTATTATAAAGTCTAAGGATGGATTAAATCCTTCTAGACATAATGAAGAGGGATTAATTCTTTTGACATGAATTAATATATCATAAGAAAAAGGAAAACAATGATGGGTGAAATATTCTTATAAAAAGACGTGAATGAATAATTATTATTATTTTATAATAGGGAAAGGAAGGATTAATTATTTCAGCTAAAAGCGTGAATTTTTTAATTAAGATAAGCTGCAATTTGTCTTGATACAAGACTGTGACTTGCCTTCATGATACTGAACATAGATACAGGCTGCGATTTCTCTTGGTATAGACTTCGTTTTTCCTTCATGATATTTGAACATAGTTATAGACTGTGATTTGTCTTGGTATAGACTGTGTTTTGCCTTCATGATACTGAACATAGATACAGGATGTGATTTGTCTTGGTATATACTGCGTTTTCCCTTCATGATATTTGAACATAGTTATAGACTGTGATTTGTCTTGATATAAGACTAGTACGTGTCTTAATGGTTTGAACATAGATATAAAAACCGTGATATGTCTTAATGACTTGAAAATACACATAAAAACTACGATGTGTCTTAACAATTTGAAAATAGATTTAAAGTCGAATGTATCTCACTAGGGTTGGGTAAGGATTCTTCACAGTGGCACAAGGAGTGAATTATATTAAATAAAATTCATCTTTCATGGTACTCATATGAATTTAGCTCATATTTCTAAGGTGATTCTTAGTGTATTAAATCTCTTAAGAACACACTAAGGTTGTTTATTAAAAGGAAATACGACTCTGATCATAGTATCTGGAAATTCATACTAGTTTATGTAGATGAGTTAATTTGAACATGGATCTAACTTTGTCGACTTGGGTATGTTGCTTTAAGTTAGAGATTAATAAATATTTATGTATGGGATGTAACCCTAGATTCTCTTTGAAAAAAAATGTTCATTCAATCAAATGGTAGGGTTAAAGGAATGCTCTATGAGGAGTTCTTGAAATGTAAACCAAAGTTGTGCAGGCAATAGAGTTGTTGAGGATTGTAACTAGCCCTTTTGGAAAATAATTTTACATGAAGTGACGGATTGGTGGACGTAGGCCCGAGTTTGGGGCAAACGATGTACATTGATGTTTACTTGGTATTTGTGTCTAATGTTATTTTCCTTGCATTGTGCTATGTACTTTGATAGTTTAAATACTTGGCGTCATACTAATCTTAGTCTGTACTTTAGTATTGTTGAAATACTGTGACGCAGAAATGGTTGCAAGGTTGTGAATAACAATGTAAATGTTGAAGATCGTCAATAATCAAATTTAAATACTAACACAAAGAAAACTAATATTTTATGGTTCAGAGATGTTGTAATGTATGCTAAGGTCTAGTTAAGAGTTTTCGGGTTATTATATACTTTGAATTGTGTTTTTATGGGTATCTTACAAATTGATGTTTTACGGTTGGACATAAGAAAATTAACTGGAATGTTTTGCATGTACGACATTAGGTCATGAAGTTTATGACTCTCATTATAATAAAAGGAAGAAATACCATGTTATAGTTTCAAGGTAAAGTTCAAAAAGGTGTTAAGCCTAAAGATTGTACTAAATATAGATACATAAATGATTTTTCCTTAGTTTCATGGAGGTACTCAAATATGTAGGTGTTATCAATAATTTATCAATGATGCAGGTATAACTTCAAGGAAAGATGGTAATGATAATTATGAAAGTAGCGGCGGTTTAGCAATAAGGCGTCATAGGAAATATCACTTTCGCAAAGGGCTCATTTATTAGATGGTTATGTTTGATGAATTGGTTATTATCTTGCTCATTGCATTAACATGTTGGGTTATGGTGACTAAAAATTTTAATAACATAACTCTTACCTCTCCTTGTGTTAAAGAAAACTAGCTATGATGATTGTTTAAGTAAATAACATGAAAGAAAATTTACCACATCTTCTCACATACTACCTTGAGGTAATTGGGGTCTACTACAGTAGTACTATCAACTTATGATGAAGGGAAAATACTCTACTATTGATATTTCCGTAATTGTTTTACCAATGAAAGATTACAAGGTTTTCCTAAAATGAAGGATAACGATGCAAACATATGTCTTGTTCTTTACCATTACTTGACTTTATGGTTTATCATTGTAATGATATGATTTTGACTTTATAACTAACATTATCATTGTGACTATTATTTAAATCATTGGCAATAAAATGTTTTATCCAACAGTGCAGGAGACTATAGTGATCGATCCACTGCTGAGTAAAAATTTCAGTGGCACGTGGATTAGCCTCCACCATTAAATGAATGATTTAAAAGATTGCAACGTAACCCTATCTTCTTCATTCTTCTTCGAGGGTTTGGTTCTGCACTATCTGGTTTCTTCGCGGCCATGAGAGGCTTGTTTGTTCTCATTTTACAGCTCCATTAGTGTGTAGTGAAGTGCTGCAACTCTTGTGAAAGAGTTGAGTGATGCACAACTCGTATCTCGGTTTCTTTCTACAAGTAGTGTATCGCTGTGAGAGTGATTATACTTTGTCAGTAATTTTAGGGTGTCGGTTCCTTGTGTGGCCATTGCCATAGCTTTAATCTGCTCCATCGCCAATGTACTTTGGATTGTGAACCCCGTTGCCTTTGTCATAGGTTAGCACGACGGTTTGTTCTTCAAGGTGTTGTTCGTTGTGTTGGCTTGATTACCTTCTCAGTTCCAGATATCTTTGCCTTCGGGTATAAGCTTTACCCTACTATGATTTATATATTTCAAGTTACAGTTTTAGTATTATAATATACAGCTTCTAACCAAAGCCTTTGGTCTCGCTTGTAGTTTATAGTTCGTATTCAGGCTTGGAAGAATCCTCTCCAACGCTGGTTGAACTCATGGCTAAAATGGGTAAGCCCCAGTTTAACATGGCATCTCCCTGCTTGTAATGGTTAAGGGAAAAGGGTTACAGTTGGAAAGGAAGCACGGCTTCAGTTTCTCCATTGTTTAGATGCTTAGTTTCAGTTATTACATAGTTTTGATTATTAAAACCCTTGCATGTTGCACGGTAGCTCCGGCTTCTATGTCGTGACTTGTATTTAGCTTTTCTTGACTTGTAAAAAGGAATTACAGCCTTATGGCTAAGTAATATCATACTTTGTTTCTTAAAATATGGAGGTTTCTCCTGTACTCATGGTTTTTAATTGACTTCTATTTCCAATACTATGTTAATTATACTTAGTCTTGTAAATGATATTACAGTAAATTAGGTTATTTTTCTTCATTGTGAATGAAATAAATTTGTTGTTAATGATTTCTCTTCTAAATAAATAAGGTTATTGTAAATACTGTAACTCAGTCGTAAAATAAAATCTATAAATTTATATTTATCAGTTAGGTTAGAGTAGCTAGCGTTTACTGGAAGAGAACCCTTGTATAGATTTATCATTGGTTTTTGTTTACCTCTATTTCATTAGTACAAGAGTATTGATGTTATTTAATCTGTTTATGACGTATTTTTAAAAAAATAAAAGAGTTTATAAATATACTATAAGTTCTTGAGATAAGATTGTAACGAGTCTAATACATAACTTATAGTCTTCTAGTTTAATTTGTTTATTCTGTTATTATAGAATATGTTTATAAAAAGTTCAAAGAAGAACTAGGGTTTTGGCCCTCACATTTAACTTGCACAGGTTATAAGCTTGTCTGGTAAATAAATATTTCCTGAATAGGTAATTTCTTAGTTTTATTCTATTTACCATTTTCATTTATACTTGTATTTGTTTACTGTTCTGTAACTTAGTAAAGATTCATAGATTTGTAAGGATTAAAACATTAACTCTGTAACTTTGATTACTTTTCATTAATAAAGGGTTTGCAAACATAATCCTATTCTGGTTTATATTAAATAATAGTTTAAGATAATAGATTTAAAGTGTGGTTAATACCTTGTTTATAAACCTAACTATATATTCTATAAACTTTTATTGTATCGGTATACTTATTACTATAACTCTAGCATAGTTTTACTGTTTCTTTTCCAACATTTTTATTTAGTTAAACTCAGTAAAACAGTAAACATAAATAAACCATAACACTGTTCTTTTCATAATAATTTAAACATTGAATAAATTACTCTACTATCTACAGATACAGAATCCTATCTAATATTCCATTCTCTTATGAACTTTTTTCATCTACTTAAAGCATTCTAACTATGCTAGAGTACGACCTGGTTTCCAGGTATGGAAAAGCACAGTCTAGAAATTTATTTTCATTCTAACACACTATTTTATAAATCAACTTCATTTCTTTAACAATCTAATAAGAATACTGTCTCTACCATTTCAAAAAATTAATTTTAGCATTCCTATAATAGTCAAACTAAGATTTATTTAACTAACACAGTAAAATAAAATATCATAGAACCTGTTGAGGACAGATGACAATAGCTTGAGGAGGTCGTTCCTCCCTACCAATCTCCTAGAGAGTGCTCAAAAAATGTTTCCTCAAGACCACCGAGCCTGTTCCTGGTCTTTTTTCCTGAGAATTGGTGGAGAATACAAACAATAGAACCCTCTGTCAACTCACTAGTTCAATATATCAGTAAAACACTCTGCTCTCAGTAGTATGATCTTCAGCTTAAAAGCTGCAACTAGATCAGTTAATAGTTATCCCCTCAAACACTTTCTAGACTTCCCTTCCACTGAATTTCTCTAAAGTACATTCATTCAACCTGAATGATCACTTCCTAGAATGAGCAGCCTCACCTCTCTTCAATGGGAATTTTTATAGAGATTGCCTAGGTCTTTTGGGTTAGTTTTCATTAATTAAGCCACCTGCTTTGATTCTACTTTCTTGGGGAATCATAACCCCAAGTGTAGGGAAGTTGCCACCTGTAACAGTTGGAAGTGGTTTGAGGATGCTACCGCATGTTAGTTTTCTATCCACCCAGTAGCCTCCACCAATTTGACCAGTAAACACTCTTTTAATAGCTCTCCTAAGATGTTGTCTCCTCATTTATTTATTTATAATAAAATATTCAGAATTTACATTAAATATCCTTAACCCTACCGAGTCATCAATTACAACTTAGCATAAAATTTAAAATATTGTCCTCAATAATATAAAATTGTTTATTACAAAATTGGGGCATATGACAAATCTATACAAACACTTCATAAAGGTCACAAATCAAGTTCAATGAGCACACACAACAGTCACAACCCAACACAGGTGGCATCCAAGAGTCATAGCTCAAGTCTAAACAACTCCAAGTCCCAAGGGTCACGATCCGCTCTAACAAACAGCAGAAGGGTCACATCCTAAGCCTGGGAAAGCAACAGTGATCACGACCCAATCTAAGAAGTCAAAAAAAGTCATGACATGTCCAAGAGGGCTCAAAAAATTCATCAATAGTCACGACCTGTTAGAGAAAGCATCAAAATTCTATGGTTCAGGTAAGGTAAGGTCAAACAATCATGGCCTACCCAAGAAGGGTTTTACCTAGTCATGACCCAGGTCAAAAATGGTTCCACAGAGTCATGGACCAACTGGCAACTCAATCATAGTTCAAATATACGGGGCTTATATCAGTCACGTCCCAACCCTAAGGGGATTCTATTAGTCACAACCCTTAACAGAAAGGTGTCTATTAGTCATGGCCTCCCCAAGAAGGGATTCTATCAGAATTAGCATCCTACAAAAGATTATTCCCATATCAAGGAAGATCAACACATGTCAAGGAAACCCTTAACAAGATGAGAAGATTGAAACGACTTATTCATAACATCAACAACTTGAACAGGAAGACGAAAAAACTAGCAAGCTGAGAGGAGAGGTGGTGGCAGCTCAGAGATAGAAACAAAACCCTATATGTCAATCTATTAGCCTCAGCAAATCCTAGATAGGTGAAAGATCATATCTTCAAATTTCTGTTGTGAACGTACTCTCTAAAATGAAATTCAAGACTTGAATTTATAATCTTAACAAGCCTTCTAGAAAGGTTAATCCACAAACCCCTATCTTTTAGGATTGTTACCAAACATAACATAAAATAATGTTAAGTTGACCTAGGATAGGGTACTAACAGTCAAGTGGTCAAAAAAATAAAAAATAAAAAGGTTAAGTCATCATATCAAATATTCTCATGGTACCACATACAACAAGGGTGCTAGGACCAAAAGGACCATAAGTCTACTAAGCGTCAAAACAAGGTGGTAGGGAAACCCCCAAACCCATAATACCAAGGTGTACAATAAAGGTGGGGAAACAACCCCTTTTACCCACAGGACTGACAAGACCAAGGACGTTAATCTTTTCTCTCTCAAGGTGTAACATACCCCTTATACCTCATTTTCGTCATGTGTGAAAAGGGGTAAATTATTTAGTTTCACTGCTACTACAAAATGAGTTAATCACGTTAGCGTCAAACTTTACATGGCATTTTAATGAAACATGTCCAATAAATGTTCGATAATGTCAAAACCACACGCACTATAAACAATCATTTGACAATTTATATCCATTCTACTCATCCGAAAACCAACTATGCAGTTCACATCCAACTGACTAGGACTGGCTATTGATAACATAAACCAAACATGTATATTATGCCTTCTAGGACTTACATGGATTACGTAATTCCCTCAAGGGCGGAATACTTAGGTGCAGAAATTTACCTGTCATTTGATAACACACCCGAATATTCTGTAACCACATTTTTATCTACATTAAGCTTCAACTAACAATATGGATCTCTCTTAGGGAATTAATTGTTTAAAGGTAAATCCTTAGCCAGCATGTATCCACCATGAGATACCTGGTTATTGGGCTATCATATTTGACACGATTGACTCGATGGACTATTTATTGTTTATTTTCTGGAAAAATAATTGTAACAATCCTCTATTGTCAATCAAAAATTTCCCTACCAAAGGACAAATTCTATGTCCGGTACAACCACACATTACTCCTATTCTCAAAGCATTCCTCTATATTCAGATTTTACTTATTGAGAAAATAGTTGTAACCCTATTAAATATCCATGGCATACACAATTATATAAAACCAAATTCCATGCAGTATACTTTCTAAGAGTCCCTTAGATTATAGTTGATTGTGCAAGAAATCATGTAACATGCCCACATAGGTAAGAGCCAAATCGTTGTTGCAAGAGTACTTTATGCTTCTAAACAACCATTCTTAGGAATTGAGAATGATAATAATAAGGAAACCCATTTTACATCATCACCACAACATCCTATATTTTCCTGTAACAAGGTTTACCATTGCAATCCCTTTTAAGGTTAATATTCTTTATAATCCTTGATACATAGGGAGAGACTTTATTCAATAACACGTAATTCATCCATTTAACATATCATAATTATGGAAATGAACCATTCGACACATAATTATAAACATTCACGACACACATAAATCAAAAGTAAAACAAAGACACAAGATATACATGGTTCACCCCAGCCAGGGGTTACATCCACCAAAGGTGCTAATCTTTTATTCTTAAGTTCACAGATATGCAACACTTCATTTGCAACTTCTTCTTCTTTTACAAGGAAGAAAAGAGGAGCTCCATGCTCTCTCTCTCTCTATAGTTTAATGTCCAGAAGATCCAATCAGAAACATAAGGTTACATGACTGAGGTAATTAAATTATGTCAAAATTTTATGCCTCCTTAAAATACCACATGCTTAGTCTATTCAACTCGGCCTGTATTTTTATGACAACATCAGTACTACAACCCAAAACCATCCCCTTCAAAACACACCTTGAGTCAACTAGAACTTCATAGTTTCTATTGGGTATCATAACTTTTCAACTTAGCCTCGTCCATTTTGAAATCGAGTATGCTAGCAGAATACAAGCCTATATGCACATGCAATAAATAACAAAGAACTCGATGACAAGTAATCCAATAGAGGTACCACATAAGAGTTTTCCTAGATGATAAAATCATGCTAACATCCTATGCACCGTACAGTCTTGATGTCTATCTTCAAGTCATTAAGACATATCACAGTCTACATATCTATGTCCAAACCAGGAAGGCAACCACAATCTTAAATCACAGCCTGTATCTATGTTCAAATATGAAGGCAAACACAATTTATTAAGACAAATCGCAACCTGGGTTTATGTCCATCTATCATGAAGGTGCACCCAGTCTATTAAGACAAACCACAACCTAGTTTTTATGTTCATATATCATACAAAATCGTAGCCTATTAATGTAAAAATCGCAGCCTGCAAACTCTGTCTATTAATGCAAAAATGGCAGCCTGTAAACTTAGTCTATAAATAAAAAATGGCAGCCTGTAAACTCAGTCTATTAATGCAAAAATTGCAGCCTGTAAACTCAGTATATTAATGCAAAAATCACAGCCTGTAAACACAGTCTATAAATGCAAAAAACGCATCCTGTAAACTCAGTCTATTAATGAAAAAATCGCAGCCTGTAAACTCAGTCTATGATGCAAAAATCGCAGCGTGTAAACTCAGTCTATGATGCAAAAAAGGAGCCTGCAAACTCAGTCTAAACAACTCGATCAAATAATATACATCACCATGGAGTACTAGGTCGCATAAGAAGGCCATTACCATTACTGTTAACTAATAAGTATTAATTCAATAAGATTAAATGGAAATTTTTTTCTAATCTTTACTTATAATAAAATAGGTAGCGAATTTTAAAACAAAATCTCAACGAATTTTCACACAACATCTTAGATACGATTAAATTACACCCACCTATATCTTAAACCTGGAAAGTGCTAGAAATCAGAAGTAAGTACCATTCGACCAGGGTTTTAGTCAGATTGCACCTCCATGGCAAACCCAGAAATGCTATATCCAGGCAACGGATAAATACATACTCATGTATTACAGTAAATCGCATTTACGGTATCGACCCGCACCTTAGATATAAATTCGATTTGATGTTGAAGATGAATGCTGACCAGATATGGAGTTACTTTGGCTCTTGCCCCCGTCGTTATCCAATCTCCATCACTCCCTTGTTCGAAAGTAAGAGGAACCCATGCCCCTTTGAGGATATATCCCCAATGGAAAATCTCTCGCTATCAGGCAAGATGGAATAAGCAGGGTGATTCCCAATCCCATGCTCCCAGCCTTCCATCCATTCACCCTTGCCCAGAAGACATCGACCCCCTCTTAATAAATTTCTCAACCTATAAATAACCCTAGAATAAAATGGTTCTCCCCTATGGTGCACCATTTTTCCCATAAATTAAGGTAGTACTTCTGCCACTGATTTTGCTGGGGCATGCTTCCCTAAAATTTGTGTTCTGGTTACAACCTGCAGACATGCGTCCAACCAAAATCGTCTTTTGGGTTAAAAAATATATTACCTTTAAATGTAATGGTTAACGAACTTAAGTAGGTGGTATAGGCTAATACTTGTTTTGGAGAGTATGTAAATCAATGCCTTGACACTTGTCGTAGACGGATATATCCTTATCATAGGAAATTTTACCTCATTTAGAAGTTAAGGGTTATTAATTTTTTTTTAATAATT
>LPNX011159314.1:0-18363 GCA_001517045.1 Pseudotsuga menziesii | reverse complement strand
TGTCTAGTATAAATATATATATATATATATATATATATATTCATCTAAATAGATGTATATCACCATTTAATTAATAAATGGTGTATGTTGAAAAATATACCTTCCTTGATATCTTCTAAGGGCCATGACCTATACAGTCCCTTCAATAAATTAATTCCTTAGGTTGTTTTCTCCTTGTTTAACTATTTCAACTTTAACTCCACTCTTTTATGTCGACGCTAAAAATTGAGTGCAACTACCTCTATCCGGGCTTAGATCAGATTAAGTGCTAAGCTAAGGTGTCTTAGTCAGGATGAGATTTGGTGAAACATGTATCCAGGTAGGCACGGATATCAACTCAAAAAGCCCCGAATGTAAGTTACTCCACTTAGACTTACTTCGACCTAGCACAACTGTTAGTTTTTCAACATTAAGCTAGCATTATATTAAGATATTTACTGAGATAATAACAAGTACAGTAATCAAACACAAGCACATCAAAAGAGACAAGAGACACAAATATTTTTTCTCAGGGAAACCATAAAGGAGAAAACCCCACAACTTCATCAGAGATAGAATCAGCACAAAACAGTAAAAGCCTAAAAGCAATAGTCTTCTTCTTCTGTCTAGTCCCAATATTTCCTTCCTCACTAATGCGCCACACTTGAGTGAGAGTGAATGATGTGTTGTACAAGTGATATATAGAGAGACTCTCACTCTCTATTTATATTCTTCTGTTCACTTGAAGTGCACTCAATCATGTCGGCCCAACTTAACAATTACTTACTCGAGCCTACACCTTAATTAGTGTATAATAACTCAAGTGCCCCGAAACTGTGGGGACTTCAACAATGACTTGACATGACTTGTTTACATTATTAATCCTCCCGATTCGAACATCAGGGCATGACAACATGACTCATGTACATAATAGAAACATCCCAGAATAAACATCAGGTTACAATACATAAGATACATAGAAGAATACATTTCGAAGTTACATATACATAAACACTCCCTCTCAACTAGGAAGGTGTTCTTTTGACATAATTTTCAGCACTGGTCTTCTTCTCTGTATCAACTGGATCATCTCGTCTTCAAGTCATCTTCGTCTTCAAGTCATCATCGGATCTGGATCATCTCTCGATCTGGATCATCATGGAACATCATCACTAGATCTGGATCATCTCTCGATATGGATCAACATCACTAGACTGGATCTGGATCATCACTTGATCTGGATCATCACTACTGGATCTGGATCATCATTCGATCTGGATCATCACCGGCTGTCATCAGTGGATCTGGATCATCACTGGTGCTATATCATGATTCTTCTCATCACAGGAAGTTCTACAAAGCCAACCCTTTTTCATACTGGTTGTAGACCTACCCATCATGTAGGTCTTCACCCAGCACTTACATCTCACCTACTCGTTAGAAAGGAATGCCTAGCACTTATATATGATCATATAGGAACCAATCCTATAATCACATCAGAAAGGCCCAGCACTCACATTCACCAGCATGATAGGACATCACATCACTAACATCTGTGAAAAGGCTCAACACTTACATCTGACCTACTCGTCAGAAAGGCACAACCATCCAGGGGAACACATCCTACCACACTGATGGGAGACTCCCATCCAGATAGGAACACATCCTATCACAGTGATGAGAGATTTCAGTACTTATATCTGACCTACTCGTCAGAAGGGCACAACCATCCAGGGGAACACATCCTACCACACTTATGGAAGACTCCCATCTAGAAAGGAACACATCCTATCACAGTGATGATAGATTTCAGCACTTACATGTGAGCACGTGGGAACACATCCCTCAGTCGCTCCAAAAAGGCTCTGCACTTACATCCATCTAGGAGAACACATCCTACCACACTGATGAAAGGGCTTGCACTCACATCTGATCCTACGAGAACACATCCCAGCAGTCATATCAGAATGGCCCCCAGTCCTCGACTAAGCTACCTGGTAACTGACTAGGCACCTCCATTCTCCTAGAGAATGGCAGTTGCCCTTACATCTGACCTGCTCGTCGGAATGGCCAACACTCACATCTGACATGGAAGGAACTAAATCCTTTAGCCATGAACAGAATGGTTCAGCCCTTACATCTGATCAAGTGGGAACACATCCCTCTATCACATTAGAATGGCTACTCAGTCCTACACTGAGTGCTCCTCGTAACTGAACAGGTGCCTCCATTCCTAGAATGGCAATTTCCCTTACATCTTTCCTACTCGACAGAATGGCCAGCACTCATATCTGACATGGAAGGGAGCAACCCTATCACCATGACAGAATGGCTCAGCCCTTACATCTGACCATGGAAGGAAACAATCCTCTCACCATGTCAGAATGGCTATGGATATCAGCACTCATATCTAACATGGAAGGAACCAATCCTCTCACCATGACAGAATGGCTTAGCCCTTACATCTGACCATGGAAGGAACCAATCCTCTCACCATGACAGAATGGCTTAGCCCTTACATCTGACCATGGAAGGAACCAATCCTCTCACCATGTCAGAATGGCTATGGATATCAGCACTCATATCTAACATGGAAGGAACCAATCCTCTCACCATGACAGAATGGCTCAGCCCTTACATCTGACCATGGAAGGAACCAATCCTCTCACCATGTCAGAATGGCTATGGGTCTCATCACTTTCTCTTGGAGGGAACCTTGATATGGAGAACACCAAGGCTCTCCCTGAAGTACTTGAACTTCAGCCTAGCCAATGGCTTCATTAATACATCAGCTATCTGTTCCTCCATCACAACATATTGGAGCTTCACTACTCCTCTCTGCACCATATCCCTGATATAGTGATACTTGATCTCGATATGCTTCAAATTGTCATGGAACACTGGATTCTCTGACGAATCTGGTTGTCACAATGTATATAAGTAGCATCCAACTGGAGATCAAATATACCAGACAGTAGCTTCCGCAGCCATACTGCCTCACAACTAGCTAAACAAGGTGTGACTTACTCTGCTTCAGCTATACTTAGTGCCACACAGGATTGCTTCCTGCTAAACCAAGAGATCACACCTAATCCCATACTGAAGCAACATCCTGAAGTACTCTTCCTGTCGATGGCACTGCCTACCCAATCTGAATCAACATAACCCGCCAGGTTAATCTTCTAATTCGCATCATACTTGAGTCCATAATCAACTATACCCCTACATGCTTTGCCACCATCAGGTGAACATGTCTCAATGTGTTCACAGCAAAGCAAATATATGGTCCCATGTTTGTCAAGTGCATCAAGGACCCAATCATTTGACGATACATCGTAGCATCAAATGTCTCTGAAGAAGCATCATTCAATAGCTTCAGGTTTGATGCCATAGGTGTGGCCATGTAGTCCATCATCCTGAACCTATTCAAGATCTCTACTACATACTTCCCTTGTCCAAGGAATATTCCATATGTACTCTGCCACACCTCCATGCCTAGAACAATAGTGCATCGACACATAATAGGAGCATCACTGGTCTTCTGTCTTCAACCTTGAAGCAAAGGTTGGAATCCTCTTTACTCTCAGTAAAGCCTAGAGTCATCAGTAATCTTCCCATCCTTTCGTATCATGTCGAACCTCAATATATTCTGTAGCCACTCCCTCTAAAGCGAAGCATCATACTCCCTCTGTCTTCTATACTTTATGCATTGAAACCATTATGTACCGGAGTGACAAGTAGCTTCCTATGCTACTAGTATTCTATGTATCCATCTCGTGTATAGACTTTCATCTTCAACCTTGTAGCAAAGGTTAAGATCTTCATCAGGCTCATCATGTATGTGTTTAGACTCTTACTGGCTACAAATGTATCTTCGTAGTCTAGGCCTTCTTTTCGTGAGAATCCTCGTGCTACGAATCTTTGCTTTGTATCCCACAACGTTTCCATCTACTGCATCATGGAACTATGAACTTCTCTTCAGGTCTCGATACTGTGCCCTGACATCATTCTTCTTGAACTGGTATTCCCTTTCTTCTTGGTGGCTGGAAGGTTCTGCATCAATGATGTCACTGCACTCATCATATTATTCTTCATTTTTAAATGTCGTCACTTGCTCTTTGGAACAAGTCTTCATTCTTCTTTGCTTGTAGGAGATTATGTATGCGTTCTTTCCTACAAGTCAAATGCAATTGTATGGTTAGAAACATTTCATAAGGAATATTTATATTGGCAAACACTTATGCATAAATATATGATCATGCAACTACTTTAGCCAATACAACATTCATCCATATCTCACTGAAACTTTCTAGATGCCTTCCATCTCTACCAGGACAACATTGAGATTGTGCACTAATCCAATATGTCAGCAAAGAGGTTTCATTCTAGATAAGTAGCAATGGAGAGTTGTATAGCACCATGAGCTACTTACCCATCACATGCATATTAGTAGTATACTGCCATTAATGCAAAAATCCTATCATCCATGACACATCAACTGAATATAAACAAATGCATAACAAAACAATATCATGAAATGACAATTGAATACTTATCTTTATTTGTTTCGTGGGTAGATCGCTTCTTGAGCCTTCAGCTTCATCGTCTTCTTCATTCATGGTAGCATCGTTTCTTATCCAAATGATAAGGAGGATAAGAAGTTCTTCAAGAGTTGAGTTCTTCATATTCCTCATTGCTTGAGGTATCTTCTTTGAGAGCTTGATCTTTATTTGCTTCCATCTTCTCTTCTCTTCTTATGAGTCGAGCTTCTTCTTCTTCTTAGAGTTTGCTGAAAGTAATCACTTCCTTTTGGAACACATTCCTTGAATGAATGAATTCCACAATCCTGGGAGGCCATTCAAGGTGGCCATCACCACTTCTGCATTCTTCACTTCTACTTCAAGTTGTTCTTGATTTGAGAGACTCTTATGACTGCATGGACTCTGCATTCTAGATCTTCCATTAGAGGAAATTTCAACTCAAAATGGGCCTTTTAACTTTTATTCAAATTCAGTGTCATCATGTGTTAGCCAATGAAATTTCTTTAAATTTAAATTACCGTATAGGTCTTAAACACTTTTTTAATATAAATTTGGGGATACATATCATAAACAAAACTACTTTTTTTGTTTGTATTTTTGACATATCTCCCTGTGTTTTTACTCAAATTTCGATCGGGAGAGCTGGTTGGATGCAGAACTAAATTCCACATCCAACGAGTACCCACTCGGCATACTTTTGATGGATCCCACTACCCCAAAAACATGAAATACCTGAAAAAATGGAATGATGACATCATCATTTTGTTTTTCAGGTATTTCATGTTTTTGGGGTAGTGGGGTCCATCAAAAGTATGCCGAGTGGGTACTCGTTGGATGTGGAATTTAATTCCGCATCCAACGACGTCTCCTGATCGAAATTTGAGTAAAAACACACGGAGATATGTCAAAAATACAAACAAAAAGGAGTTTTTTTCTTTTCTTCCTCCAAAATTAATAAATATTATTTTATTATTTTAACTATTATTTTACTAGTTCATTTTAGGAGGCCCATTTTGAGTTAAAATTTCCTCTAATGACATTCTTCAACTGGTTTCTTTAGGTCATATTCTGATTTTTGTTCTTCCCTTCAAATAGCTTGAAATAATGGAAGACCTTCAACAACTTTGCTTGCAATAGGTAGTGCTCTGTGATGCACATGTGCAAGCCTTCTATGCCAAAGCTCATTTGGCTCTACTGTGTCATGGATCAAGGCTTGTTCTGGATGGTCCTTCAATTTGTACAAGCCTCCTTCTTGTTCTCCAATCACTACCGCATCATCGATAGTCTTTCATTTTGGCCACATGGTGGCTTGACCATCTATGAATGCAACCCGCATTCCTTTTGCATCAATGCTAAAATGGAGAGAAGGTTCTTCTTGAGTCCTGAAACAAACAATACTTCTTTAATTGTTAGAGACTTACCAAAGTCTAGCTTGTATGAATATTCCTCGCTACCTTTTATTGGATATTGATAGTCATCTCCTAGTTTCACCTTGTGACGTGATTCATTTTATGACAGTCTTACAAAGGATTCCTTGAATCTCGTCATATGTTTGGAAGCCCCACTATCTATAGGCCAATCATCACTTCCATGAGTAATGTTACCTGTGAGAGATGATATCAAAACATATTCATCCTCGCTTGAAGAATCTTCACTTTCATATCTGGATCTCTTTCTGGATGGTTCATCATCCTCTGCAGCATGAGCATGATGTCTTCTTTGGCCTTGACCAAGTTCTTCTTGTGAAAGGCTTCTAACCTCGTCTCCCTCTGAAACTGGAACGTCTATACTCATGTAGGTGTCCAATCCATTTTCTTCAGAGAGATCATGTACTTCTGGGCTTGGAATTTGTCAACTTCACCAAGCTTATCATCAAGCTGATGTGATAGATCACTTTGAAATGAGAACCTCAAATGAAAATAGCAAAGGATTAGATCTTACTGATTTGAGGTGTCCATCCTAGTTCCGGAGCTCGCTGATCTAGGGTTTGTCACAGAAACCCTAATTTTCAAAACTTGGAATCTTTCAGATATAATTGGATATACACATATATCTTTTCAAATGCAGTTTTCCAATGTACTCCTTTTCTGAAAACAGTGGAGGGAAGCTCCTGGAACAGGAAGCCCTAATTTTCCAATTTCTTCTGTAGAAATTCCTGTTACTGTTTCTGTAATATCTCCAAAATTTATGCTCTTCTGTGTCTAAAATTTCGTACTGAGGTAACCTCACATGTTCTTGATCCACCACCGTAGTTTTCATCAGAATTGGTTTCACCATTTGGGACTTATGAGCCTTTTCCCAAGGTGACCTGTTACAAGACTGTTCAGAACAATGAATTTGTATGGCATGCCACGTGTCACTGGTTCATCCTCTGAGTCAGATCTTTGGAGAAACGAAAGTAAATTCCATGAAATTTCTGGAACATCTTCCAAAATTCCATTCAGACATTTGTAGCCCAATTTGTTGCAATTCTCCTGAGGTGTCCTATTTAGGGATGAATTCTGGAAGAGGCTGGAACCCTAACTTGGAGGGATCATATCTCCCATAATATAGTGAATATGAGGCTGGTTTTTGGACGCAGTGTTCACCAAGATTTTATCTTCGGTCCTTGAAATTTTCAGCTTCTGATACTTCGCCAAACTCAGAATATAGCGACTGTACCAAAACTTATCATTTTTAGTATTAGGGTTTTTCCTAACTCACGATCAAACTAGGGTTTGACTTTCCCGGAGTTTCACCCAACCAAATTTCTTGATCCAGGTCTCTAAAATTTGGTTTTTATGAGGATAAGAATCCTATGTTGGTCTCACTCAAAAATTCCTCTTCTGTAGAAAGCCCTAATTTCCACATCGAAATTGAAAATGCTCGAAATTGAATTCCGCTTTGACAGAAAGATGCACCCTAAGGAGGAGAGTTGTTCCACCTTAATTTTGCTAAAAATATGTGGAGGAAGGTCCACAAACTAGGGATCCCTAGTTCCCGCAGCTGCACAATGTCTTCTTCTCAGGTTAGCTCTAATCCCATGTTAGTTTTTCAACATTAAGCTAGCATTATATTAGGATCTTTACTGAGAGAATAACAAGTATAGCAATCAAACACAAGCACATAAAAAGAGATAAGAGACACAAATATTTTTTCTTGGGGAAACCATAAAGGAGAAAACTCCGCAACTTCCTCAGAGATAGAATCAGCACAAAACAGTAAAAGCCTCAAAGCAGTAGTCTTCTTCTTTTGTCTAGTCCCAGTATTTCCTTCCTCACTAATGTGCCACACTTGAGTGAGAGTGAATGATGTGTTGTACAAGTGATAAATAGAGAGACTCTCACTCTCTATTTATATTCTTCCATTCACTTGAAGTGCACTCAATCATGTCGGCCCAACTTAACAATTACTTACTCGAGCCTACACCTTAATTAGTGTATAATAACTCAAGTGCCCCGAAACTGTGGGGACTTCAACAATGACTTGACATGACTTGTTTACATTATTAATCCTCCCGATCGGAACATCAGGGCATGACAAAATGACTCATATAGATAATAGAAACATCTTGGAATAAACATCGGGTTACAATACATAAGATACATACAAGAATACATTCCGAATTTACATATACATCAACAAAAACAATTAAAACCTTTTTTCGTTGAAAGAAGACGTTCACTCTTCTTCCCACAGACCCATTCATTGTTTTACCTTCCCTAGTGGATTCGGTCATCTGTTGTTAAGTCCTGTCCTAGTCACACGTCTCTCATGTCTATGGCTTAGGAAAATCACATCACCTAACATACAGGGTTCTTTTGGTGGTGCCTTGGCCTTGAACTCCTCACCAGAGAACAAATACATTCAAAAATTACAAAATATTTAGAGGCAATTTAAGAGGGATGTCACATCCTTACCGCCTTAAGATAACACCGTCCTCGGTGTTCCTACATTTTCTTTGACCAACTTTCCTTCTTTTACTTCATCATCCTTTTCTTCTTTTCATCTCTTCGTCCTGAACCCTGAAGATCCTTCGGTACTTCTTAAGTCCCCATCGTTCATGACCTGCAATTTCCTACAGCAAGTTTGGGTCTAGCCCAATTTTCTTCAGTGCATTAAAATAATTCAACTTAAAAAAAAAAACCATAGATCCCTTTTGCATTGTAATAATCAACAACTTATGGGACACTTTTTATTGGTATCACAATACCCAATTATTTTCATAATGCAGTTTATTCATCAACAAAACATGTTCACTACCCTTTGGGTGTTGGTATTTTGGCTAGTTATGTCATCCTCGACTTGAGGAAATATTTTCTTCACATTGCACCTTAAGCATGTAACAGTCTAGTTACTTGGAAAATTTGTTAACATGTTTTATGTTTGTCAATTTTTCTTTCCAAACTCTTCCTTGAGTTTCCTTTTCCATTCTCGTGTGGACTTACAACAATTCCCGAGGTTACTCTTCCTTTCAACTGCTAATTAAAAGTTTCCTCCTCAGTGACATCAAATAGTGTCGTGTCTTCCAGATGTCTAGTTTTTCCTAGGTCTTATTCTTGCCACACCATATGCCTAAGACCAATGTGCTCACCCGGCAATCGCTTTCCTAACACGATTGTGCTCCTGCAGCATATATGCCTAACACCAAATGTGCTCACGCAGTAAGCACTTGCCTAAAACCATTGTGCTCCCGTGGCATTCAATCTTTCCTTGTTTGTATTTAGTATAAGTTTCATCTTTGACTATTCATAACGCACACTGCTTGGTGCTTCGCATGACTTTACTGTCATTGTCCCGATTCATGAGTCGGCTACACGGTTAGTCAAAGCATCAAAATTTAGGTAATTGGTCATTAGAATTTAATAAGTTGCAACAAATTTAATCATCAGTCATGAGTTTTATAACCCTCTAACTCATCTAGAAAAGTTACTCCTTACTTATTTATGAGCTATTGAATGCAACTTAATATATGCAGGCAGATTATATACCATAGTGTATGGCGATTGTAGAAATGGTCTTTCTCTTGGTGAATCCTACAGTGATAGTATGTAAAAAAAAAACATCTCCCACAGTTAAATCTTGGTTATAAACCTCGAGATTCGATAATTAGAAAACATCGCCCATACTTAACCTCATTATTTTCAGCACCAAAAAAACAAATATTTTTTTTTCTAACAGTCAACTTCGACTAACAGAGTTCCTGGCATAACCTGCAAGGTTATCATATAACATCATACCCCATTCATTATTCAATGGATTTTAAATAAAACTCTAACAATCAACTTCGACTAACACAGTTCCTAGCATAACCTACAATGTTAGCATATAATATTATACCCCATTCATTATTTAATGGATTTCAAATAAAACTCTAACAATCAACTTCTACTAACAGAGTTCCTAGCATAACCTACAATGTTAGCATATACTATTATACCCCATTAATTATTCCATGGATTTCAAATAGAACTTTAACAGTCATCTTCGACTAACAGAGTTCCTAGCATAACCTGCAATGGTAGCATATAATATTATACTCCATTCATTATTCAATGGATTTCAAATAGAACTCTAACAGTCCACTTCGACTAACAGAGTTCCTAGCATAACCTGTAATTTTAGCATATAATATTATACCCCTTTGATTGGTTACATCTTATGGTTACATCTTAGACTTTTACCCTCTTCTAGCTAGATAAATCATGACTTCTGTCGTAATCTTCGGCAATTGCATTTGTAAGGTTTCAACTTTCAAATCAAACATCCTAAAGTTACTCACATAAATGGAAAATTTGTCTATGTGTGAACATAATATTACTTTGGGCTCTAGCTTGAAACTACTAAGAAATTTGAACTAAGCTAAATTATACTCGTTGCAAGAAGCAACCCTTCATTTCATATTTTATAACATAATAGAAGTTTTCACATCAACTAATCTGCAATTTCAAAGTTTCTATCATGTCAACAACTCGATCCAGTATTGGTAGCAAATATGTACCTGCTCTACCTTTTCATTTGCTACGATAAACCTCATATTCACTATATGAGACACCTTGTTTGGTTCTGCATGCAATCCTAGACCTCATCATAACATCACATTGAACTTGATAACAAGAAAGTTCAAGGATATTAACAATAATTTCAGAGTTACAATATCCACATCGGAGAGGAGTGAGATGCATTCAACAGTGTAAGTTGTGTGTGGTGATTCATTAACTCTTTGTATATATGTGTCCATGCATGTAACGGAAAATTGAATCTTGGGTGTATGGAAAAGATATTGGAATTTCAGATACACAACCTCGAGGTGCATATCAAAACTCGGTAATATATGGGTTTGCGCTAGTTGAATGTGGAAAAAGTGTGTCAAAAACCATCATAGTCTCAAACAATATTTGTCTAGCCAATTTAGGAATTCTATCACCAAGTGGTGAATGACAACAAAACCAACCAATGGACAGCACCCGAATGCCATCAGCATGGTTTAAACAGAAAAGGGGGATAAAAGAAAAAACCCTATCGCTTGGAATCAATCATATTACTGTTGTCCACTCATAGTAGAATATGTATTTATGAAATCCAATTAATGGGTTATACAGCTTTGTATTCTCTGCCTTCATGTTTTGACAAATTGCAATATGGAAAAAGTTCAAAGCTAGATGGAGAAGGTTTGGTTAATCACAGTAACAAAACCATAGGGCGTCGAAGCAAGTGGTACACGAGATATCTCTACGAGATGACACATGATCTTGCATCCAGTTCTGCACATCACTTGTATCATCATCAATGGCTTCCCCTCCGTAGATCCTTGAGGCCTGCTTGGGTAACTCAGTTCCCTCGTTCATCATTGCCATGCATCCAGAAAATAATTATGCTAGTTAGTCTTAACATGTTCATGCTTCCCAACTTCATGTTCAGCCCAAAAGATGCCCAAGTGTTGTCACTCAGGCTCTGATACCATATGTAACATACCCCTTATACCTCATTTCCATCATGTGTGAAAACGGGTAAATTATTTAGTTTCACTGCTACTACAAAATGAGTTAATCACGTTAGCGTCAAACTTTACATGGAATTTTAATGAAACATGTCCAATCAATGTTCGATAATGTCAAAACGACACGCACTATAAACAATCATTCGACAATTTATATCCATTCTACTCATCCAAAAAACAACTATGCAATTCGCATCCAACTGACTAGGACTAGCTATTGATAACATAAATCAAACATGTATATTATTCCTTCTAGGACTTACATGGATTACGTAATTCCCTCAAGGGCGGAATACTTAGGTGCAGCAATTTACCTGTCATTTCATAACACACCCCAATGTTCCTTAACCACATTTTTATCTACATTAAGCTTCAACTAACAATATGGATCTCTCTTAGGGAATTAATTGTTTAAAGGTAAATCCTTAGCCAGCATGTATCCACCATGAGATACCTGGTTATTGGTCTATCATCTTCAACATGATTGACTCGACAGACTATTTATTGTTTATTTTCTGAAAAAAGAATTGTAACAATCCTCAACTATCAATAAAAATTTCCCTACCAAAGGACAAATTCTATCTTCGGTACAACCACACACTACTCCTATTCTCAAAGCATTCCCCTAGATTTTACTTATTAACAACATAGTTGTAAGCCTATTAAATATCGATGGCATACACAATTATATAAAACCAAAATCCATGCATTATACTTTCTAAGAGTCCCTTAGATTATAGTTGCTTGTGCAAGAAATCATGTAACATGCCAACATAGGTAAGAGCCAAATCATTGTTGGAAGAGTACTTTATTCTTGTGAACAACCATTCTTAGGAATTGAGAATGATAATAAGAAGGAAAACCATTTTACATCATCACGACAACATCCTAGATTTGACTGTAACAAGGTTTACCGTTGCAATCCCTTTTAAGGTTAATATTCTTTATAATGTTTGATACATAGGCAGAGACTTTATTCAATAACATGTAATTCATCCATTTAACATATCATAATTATGGAAATGAACCATTCGACACATAATTATAAACATCCACGACACACATAAATCAAAAGTAAAACAAAGTAACAAGATATACCTGGTTCACCCCAGCCAGGGGTTACATCCACCAAAGGTGCTAATTTTTTATTATTAAGTTCACAGATATGCAGCACTTCATCTGCAACTTCTTCTTCTTTTACAACTTCTTCTTCTTTTACAAGGAAGAAAAGAGGAGCTCGATGCTCTCTCTCTCTCTCTCTAGTTTAATGTCCAAAAGATACAATCAGAAACATAAGGTTACACGTCACTGAGGTAATTAAATTATGTCAAAATTTTATGCCTCCTGAAAATACCACATCCTTAGTCTATTGAACTCGGCCTGTATTTTTATGACAACATCAGTACTACAACCCAAAACCAACCCCTTCAAAATACACCCTTTCAACCAGAACTTCATAGCTACTATTGGGTATCATAACTTTTCAACTTAGCCTCGAGCATTTTGAAATTGAGTATGCTAGCAGAATACAGGCCTATATGCACATGAAATAAATAACAAAGAACTCGATGACAAGTAATCCAGCAGAGGTACCACATAAGAGTTTTCCCAGATGATAAACTCATGCTAACAGCCTACGCACCATACAGTATTTATGTCTATTTTCAAGTCATTAAGACATATCACAGTCAACATATCTATGTCCAAACTAGGAAGGAAACCACAGTCTTAAATCGCAGCCTGTATCTATGTTCAAATATGAAGGAAAACACAATTTATTAAGACAAATCGCAGCCTAGTTTTATGTGCATCTATCATGAAGGTGCACCCAGTCTATTAAGACAAATCACAGCCTGTTTTTTATATTCATATATCATACAAAATCGCAGCCTATGAATGTAAAATCGAAGCCTGCAAACTCTATCTATTAATGCAAAAATAGCATCCTACAAACTCAGTCTATTAATAGTCTATTAATGCAAAAATCGCAGCCTGTAAACTCAATCTATAAATGCGAAAATTGCAGCTTGTAAACTCAGTATATTAATGCAAAAATCGCAGCCGGTAAACTCAGTCTATTAATGCAAAAATTGCAGCTTGTAAACACAGTCTATAAATGCAAAAATCGCAGCCTGTAAACTCAGTCTATGATGCAAAAATCCCAGCCTGTAAACTTAGTCTATGATGCAAAATCGGAGCCTGCAAACTTAGTCTAAATAGCTCAATGAAATAAGATACATCACCGTGGAGTACTGGGTCGCATAAGAAGGCCATTACCATTACCGTTAACTAATAACTATTAATTCAATGAGAGTAAATGGTAATTTTTTTGTAATCTTTACTTATACTAAAATAGGCAGTGAATTTTAAAACAAAATCTCAGTGAATTTTAACACAATATCTCAGCTACGATTAAATTACACCCACGTATATCTTAAACCTGGAAAGTGCTAGAAATCAGAAGTAAGTACCATTCAACCAGGGGTTTAGTAAGATCGCATCTCCATGGCGAACCCAGAAATGCTAGATCCAGGCAACAAATAAATACATACTCATGTATTACAGTAAATCGCATTTACGGTATCGACCTGCGCCTTAGATATAAATTCAATTTGATGTTGAAGATGAATGCTGGCTAGATATGGAGTTACTTTGGCTCTCACCCCCGTCGTTCTCCAATCTCCATCATTCCCTTGTTCGAAAGTAAGAGCAACCCACACCCCTTTGAGGAGATATCCCCAATGGAAAATCTCTCGCTATCAGGCAAGATGGAATAAGGAGGGTGATTCCCAATCCCGTGCTCCCAACCTTCCATCGATTCTCCCTTGCCAAGAAGAGATCGCCCCCCTCTTAAGAAATTTCTCAACCTATCAATAACCCTAGAGTAAAACAGTTCTCCCCTATGGTGCACCAATTTTCCCATAAATTAAGGCAGTACTTATGCCACTGATTTTGCTAGGGCACGCTTCCCTAAAATTTGTAGTCTAGTGACAACCTACAGACATGCATCCAACCAAAATCATCTTTTGGCTTAAAAAATATATTTCCTTTAAATGTAATTCTTAACGAACTTAAGCAGGTGGTATAGGCTAATACTTGTTTTGGAGAGTGGGTAAATAAATGCCTTATCACTTTGTTATAGATGGAAATATCCTTATCATAAGAAATTTTACCTCATTTAGAAGTTAAGGGTTAGTAATTTTTTTTTAATGATTATAAGGGATATCGCACTCATCGTTCCCACCAAGGTGGCATTTCCCTATCGCCATCTAATATGTATATATATATATACATAGTTAGACCCATATTTCTATTAAATATACGTCTAGTATATATATATATATTCATCTAAATAGATGTATATCACCATTTAATTAATAAATGATGTATGTTGAAAAAGATACCTTCCTTGATATCTTCTAAGGGCCATGACCTATATAGTCCCTTCAATAAAATATTTCCTTAGGTTGTTTTCTCCTTGTTTATCTCTTTCAACTTTAACTCCTTCACTCTTTTATGTCGACGCTAAAAATTGAGTGCGACTACCTCTATCCGGGCTTAGATCAGATTAAGTGCTAAGCTAAGGTGTCTTAGTCAGGATGATCTTTGGCGAAACATGTATCCAGGTAGGCGCGGATATAAACTCAAAAAACCCAGAATGTAAGTTAGTCCAGTTAGACTTACTTCGACCTAGCACGACACTTAAAACCTTATGTCGTTGAAAGAAGACATTCACTCTTCTTCCCACAGACCCATTCACCGTTTTACCTTCCCTAGTGGATTCGTTCGTCTAGAGTTAATTCATGTCCTGGTCTCGCGTCTCCCAGGTCTATGGCTTAGGAAAATCACATCACCTAACATACAAGGTTCTGCTGGTGAGGCCTTGGCCTTGAGCTCCTCACCAAAGAACAAATACATTCAAAAATTACAAAATATTCAGAGGCGATTTAAGAGGGATGTTACACAAGGTATATTGTCATGTGTGTTCCATACAATTTTATCATCATTGTATAAGGAGAATTCACGACAACATGTATCGTGACTTCTCAAATACACATTATACGAGGTCTATACAGTGAAAGGGTGTTTTTCGATATATTTCTATCTCATAACTTGCGGCCATGAGCTTGTACCTATGCATTATCTTTAACATGTATTGACAATTGCTTGTCTACATCCCTGTTTTAATTCAGAATACGAAAAGAAATATTTTGGTCTAGTTTATCTGGAGTGGGATGTAGGAAAATAATGTCATTCTTTTACTAAGGTGAGAAAGAAAATAAAAACCAAATATGTTTTGAGGATGGAGGCTCAAAAAAATTCAGATATACCATCAACCCAGAGCATTTAGAGACCTCTCACAGGTAGAAGTTCCTTGATCGAGACCTTGTGGATAGCGTTCCCAAGTTATGAGATAAAAATATATCGAAAAACACACTTCAAACTGTATAGACCTCCTATAATGTGTATTTTCTTCAAACTAGGATAAATAACTTCAACAATGTTTACCAATTTCACAAACCTGAAGAGAAAGATCCATCACATATATAATGAAAGTACTGCAGATTTAAAAGCCATTCACCACAATAATATTTGGAAAAATAAGGCCTGATATAATTTATCTTAGAGCTAGAATATTCACAAAAATGATAACTGCTTATAGAGAATACGTAGATCACTAGTTGGTGAAAGAGTGAATACATGTTATTGGCTGGTAACTATAGTATTGGGAGGAAAACAACCTTTCACTATTCAAACATCCTATAATGTGTATTTTCTTCAGACTGTTTGTCTGAAATAAAGAACTTCAACAATTATTACCAATTATCAAGAGTAATATCCTCCATATATATACTGAAAGTACTGTAGATTTAAAATACATTCACCACAATAATATTTGGCAAAATAAATCCTGATATAACTTATTTCAGAGCTACAATCTTTACAAAAATGATAACCACTTATAGACAAAACATGGATCACTGGTTGGTGAAAGAGTGAACATTGGGTATTGGTTGGTAACTATAGTATGGCAAGGAAAAACACCCATTCACTATAGAGGCTTCATATAATGTGTATTTGATTCAAATTGGGATAAAGAACTTCACCAATGTTTACCAATTTCACAAACCTCAAGAGAAAGATTCACCATATGTATAATGAAAATATTGCATATTTAAAAGACATTCACCACGTTAATATTTGGAAAAATAAGGTCTGATATAATTTATCTCAGAGTTGGAATCTTCACAAAAATGATAACAAATTACAAAGAATAACTGAATCACTAGTTGGTGAAAGAGTGAACACTTGGGATTGGCTGGTAACTATATTATGGCAAGGAAAGACATCCTTTCACTATACATAGCTCCTATAATGTGTAATTGCATCATACTATTTGTTTGGGATAAAGAACTTCAACAATGCCTACCAATTTCACAAACCTCAAGAGCAAGATGTGTTCATCCAGTATTTAGCTATTTCCTATGGAAGAAATTTAATGTGGAAGAAATAAAATAAAATAAAGAGAATTGTGGAAGAACCTTTTCCAATAAAGTGGGTTGAGTGGGTGGATATAGATTAAAAAGAAGAAAGAAAAAAATATATTATAGCACTTCTCCAATGGGGTGGGTTGATTTAAAAAAGAAAGAAAGAAAAAAAGAGAAGGATTGAGGATTATTTTTTATAAGGGCATTAATGAAATATCCATTAATTCTACAAATGCAATATGCACATGCTGCATGTAATTTCCATACCATCTCCGAATAACAAATAGTGGTTTTTTTTTTGAATAAAATATAAATTACAAATATACAATCACTAAGGCACACATATAATATCTTGATTCAAATGGGTTTCAAGTAGTAATTATGAAAAATGTGATGAGATCAGGTTTGTAAGTTATCCTCTCTACCCTGAAAACTTTTGTACTTGGTAAGTTGATATGAATGTCAAGATTAAAGCAAGTATGAGGTGACTTGTATAGATGACTGGAAAAATTCTATAGTGGGAAAATCTTAAAAGAAAAGCCATTGCAAGACAAGGTAATAGAGAATGAACTATGCCAACTTATATCAGCAGCAATTATGAATTCCATGCTTGGAAAATGAAGCATATGTACAGTATGTTCATAGTTTGTCTGAAGGATTGTTTAAAAATCATTGTCATTTTCAATGCAATGTATACATGTTTGAGTAAGACAAGACTACTTTATAAGAAAATCTAATCCAGATATAGAAATCCAATTCAAAAACTAAATGAAGTCTTAGGGTCTCCCAGGTGGTGAAGGCATCCACCAAGGTTCAAGTTTCCCCACTTTCAAATTAAACAAACGACTCTACAAGAATTAAATTATTTGAAAATAATTTTGAAAAAACTCTTAAAGAAATTCCAATCTTTATTTTCGTTAATCGCTCCAATCTTTCTTTTCATTAATCACTCCAATCTTTCTTTTGATTAATCAATTCTAACTTTGGATAAGGCCGAAATATTGAGAATTGTTGTAGTGCTCTGTCTGCCTGGCAGAGCACTCAGTCAATCCTTAAGTCGGTCCTTAACAGTAAAAAAAAATATCCTTTTCTTTATCAGATTTTTCATTTAATTTTGCACAGTAAAAGATAGTTTACTAGAGAAATACCTCGAATTTATTTTTGCTCTTGAATCCTGTTGCTCCTGCTCCAGCTCCTGTTCCTGCTTATCCCTCTCCTACTTTTGACCTGCTCCTGAGAAAGCCTTATTGCCGGCTCTGATTTTCCACCCTTCCGACCAGCAGGTTTGCTGGCCCTAGGAAACCGACGGGTTTCCTAGCCCCCGAGCCCACGTACCAAGAAAATGGATAGCAACCTCCTTTCCTCAGAGTACAAA
>LPNX011159310.1:161834-217322 GCA_001517045.1 Pseudotsuga menziesii | reverse complement strand
CATTGTCACAGTTTGCGAGGGTTTCATGTCACATCTTTGTATGTTTTGCGACACAATACATACTATAGAGAAAAATGTTGGTTATGTCACATTGTGACATTGATCATCTTCATTCTAATAATAATGAACATATGTTCATTTGGTACATCAATAACATGGTATGGAACATTATGGCTAGGTTACATTATGAATCTGTGATCATATATGTTATTAGGTTAGTTTATAACATGTGAATAATAGATATTGGATACAATTAACTTCATGATATATTTTTCATATATACTATACAGAAAAACATTGTAGTAATAATATTTTAAGTATATTATGTTTTATATTAATTTAATAATATGGTAATTAATATATTTAATATTATGTATTATATATTATAATTAAATAAACAATATTATTTCTATTATTAAGTATATTATGTTTTATATTAATTTAATAATATGGTAATTAATATATTTAATATTATTTATTATATATTATAATTAAATAAACAATATTATTTCTATTATTAAGTATATTATGTTTTATATTAATTTAATAATATGGTAATTAATATATTTAATATTATTTATTATATATTATAATTAAATAAACAATATTATTTCTATTAATACTTTGTAGATATGTCTATGCGCACACCCATTACTAGCAACAACCACATTAAATTAATAATGTGTCTGAATACGCCGATAGGCGTAAATTTAGGCACATACTTTTTATATTAATGTTTTTCCCTATAGTATGTGCTTAAATTTACGCCTATCGGCGTATTCAGACACATTATTAATTTAATGTGGTTGTTGCTAGTAAAGCGTTCCATTTAGACCATAGCATTTCAGTTTAAAAAAAAATTGAAATAAGGTGAAAATGATTAAAACTATTTTCTATGTTCACAAATAAAAAGTAAAAAAACACATAAAGCTGAAAGTTTTACAGAAAAAATAAAGAAAGAAAACTTATGTATTTTGCAAGACTCAATAATGATACACCTGTATACAATTGCCAGCCATGAAGTCAGCCACTACATTAATCCTTAGGAAGTCACTTTAAACATTTTCCCATCAACTCTGGATATGCAAAAGTTTGATTCTCGGAGACTCAAGTTCACCAAAACTAAAATAGCATTCCCATTTTTACTTTTGGCTTCAGTCGTGTAGATTTATTATATATCCTTCTATGTAAAGACTTACCCACAATTAGCTATCAGCTGAACTTAGTGAGCTACTAACAACAAAGCACGGCACAAAGAAAAACCCTTGATGAAAGGTCCTTCTCATTTTCATCTTTCACAGGCAGACCGGGTAGTGCAATAAAAAGAAAAGCAATGAGTGGGTTAATGGGTTAACTAAGGGAGTAGTCAATTTTGAGTTTGTAAAAAATAGCTATAACAATTTTACCTAAATACAAAATACATAATATTTTACATACCAAACTGTGAGTGACATATATTTTGAGCAAGTGTACCTGTTAATGCATGGTGAACACTAAGAACCAAACCGTTGACTCCAACTCCGGGTCTCTGGGCCACCCTCGAGTGCCCACTACCTACAACTTCGAACTTATTATCTTAGGGAAGAATGCAATCCAATTTCTCATTTTCAAAACTAGTGACACCCTCAGCCTCAGCAGCGCAGGAATTTTAAGAAAACCCAGTACATAAATGGAGGTTTTTTATTTATTGCAGGGTCATCCCGTTTGCAGATTGCAGAACAAATGAATAAACCAGTCCGAAAACCCAATAAATAAATCGGTGTTTTTTATTTTTTACAGGCTCATCCAGAACAAATGGATAAACCAGTTGAGATGTATCATGTACTATAGAGGTCGACCGCCGTTGATAACCCAATATTCTTATTCTCAAGAGTGTGAACATAAATTGACAGACATTCTCAAGTTGCAGGTGGAGCATTGGAGGGCCGAAGCTGGCCAATTTAATTTCCAGAGGCTTTCCATTAATGCTGGGAATTAACGCAGTTTACAGACAATATGGCATTACTGGGTGATATTGACAGTAAGCCAGCACCAGCAGCCACGTTCATGTGTTAATGGAATTTTTTAATGATAGTTTTGTGATTCATACCCACCCACCAGAGGCCACCATAATTACACCAGCTGGTCCAAATCCTCAAGTCACCTCGACCTTCAAAACCATGCCAAATAGGTACTTGCCTTTATGACGGGTGGTTGATCGCATCAGGCGTCAAAATGACGGTTCAAAATTTTTTATGCACGTAGATAGTGACGTCTAACCTAAAATATTACCTGTCAAATACGTTTTATTTTGTTAAATACGTCTTGTTCGACGTCAAATTCCAGGCCTGAGCGGGACATCCATGCATTAACTGCAGGATCGATGTTGACATGGGTAGTTGAGACCAGATTTTGTTAGGATTCGACGACGATGGGGACCCGCAAGGTTGCTACCTGAATGTGCCGGAGACAGAGACAGACGCCGGAGACAGAGCAAAGTGCCGGGCGTTTGGGCAAACGACGTGAGGGGTATCTCGATGGCACGCGGTGGGGCTCGATGCAAATGGTCGAGAGATTAGCTCATTCCCAAGTTAAAGTGGTAGCACATGAAATGATCAATTAATCAAATCAAATTTGACCTCAGAAAATTGTTAAAATATACTTACAATATAAAGAACGTGTAAGGAGTGGGCTTCATCGTCACAATCACAAGGAGTTGAATCTTTCCATTTTTTAATTATTTGTAACAATATTTTTTTAAAGGTCCCAAAGCTTATCTTTGTGAAAAAAAGTAGTAATCAAAACGATCATCTTTTATGTTAAAGGTTAAACAACCATCAAACTTTCATTATAAATCATCGAACTTTCGTTATAAATATGAGTTGACTCGTGACCATCGTTATTATAAATCCACAACTCACCGCATCAATCATTTAACAAATACTTATTTGTAGCCATACTTGGTAACCCTAGTCTCTAAGTTTTTTCCAAAAAAAATTTCGTAAATATATATATTTACATTTTATAGATGGCTCTAAATTGTCTATTCTCGCAATATCCTAGCCTCATAGCTGATACATTTTACATTTAGTCATAGCAATGAAACTACAAATTAATCATATCAGATCATAACAGATCATGCAAACATAGATAAAAAAGGATCAACTCAAATCATACAAAAAAATCATACACTAAAAGGATTATACACATCTCAAAAAATCTTCAAAACTTAGAATATCATGAATCAGTTCATCTATCATATAGACGGAATTCAGCTTTGATTCATCATCATTAAGGTTCATCAAAATTTGCAAAAAGGGATCTTCTCTCATGTTCGTCCTCATGTCATCAGCGTAAAGATAAGTCAGCAAAAAAATTCATTATAGACCAAAGCCTTTTCTGTTCATGGACTCATAACAGTCCCACATAAACCGTTACTCCAAATATCTGAAAGTTTCCCAGCGATAAGATGCCGGATACTCCTTGATGGACCAATAACCTTCCAGAATTGACCCTCCAGTTTTGCCAATACATATGCATGAGAATTTCTTTCCCGATATTTATGCTTGAGAACCACACAGTCAAAACTATCTGTAAGTCTATTCACTTCCTGTAGAATCATTGATAGTTCTAAATTCAATAATCTGTACATATCAGTAGTCCAGTTAATTGCTAACTGAAAATCACCGAAAAAATATGAATTTTTTCCAATTGATTCCTCCTGGCCAAAGTAAGTAGAAGCTTTAAAGCACATAGCTCTGCAGAATTATTAGTACCCAACCCTAAACCAGCTTTAAAAGAGAAATAATGCTCATCAGTAATATAAAGTATGCCCCCAACTCCACATATTTTTTGTACACCAACTGCAGATCCATCAAAATATCCCTATGCATAAGATTTATCAATAAATTCAACATCTATAAATCTTATTTTTATCAAAGCATTGGTGTCAAAGAAAGATCTTCAAAACAAAACGGATGCATGGCTTTCCATATAAACCATAAAACAATAACAAATAAAGATTTAATATATGCTACCTTCAAATTTAAACACCGTGAATTCATACATTTTGTCACTCAATCCCCACTCCATAGATTCTTGATTTTTAATTAAAGTGGTAGCACGTGAAAGGACCGATTAGTCAAATGGAATTTGACCTAAGTAAAGTGTTTAAAAATAATTGCAATTTGAAGCATGTGTAAGGAATGGGCTTCTATAACTACTTTAAATAATAAAACAGCGCGTCAAGAACGGCGAACAGTATCCTTCTTACTCAAGAAGGAGGGTGGATAATGTTCGCATTAGTCACATCAAATTTAAATAAAAAAATATAAAACTTCAACGAGAAAGACGTTTATATCCCACGTTTATGTTCTACTCGAACCACAGGTGACTATAGCATTAAAAAAAAATCATTGCCTCATCATTTGAACGAATGAATAAAAGGTGGTTAAAATTTTTTTGCTCTATTCGTGCTTAGTAAACTTATTTATTCGTGCTTAGTTGTGCAAAACCTATGGGCAAAACTTATTTATTCGTGCTTAGTAAGTTCGTGCTTAGTTGTGCTATGATAAAACTTTTAGCTGGAGTTTTCACTTTTCCGCCAGGTAAGTGTAGGACGGCCGTACAATAAAATCATCTAAAAGTTTTGGTATTTGGTTTCAAAAAGTAAAAATTTCTATTGGAAGACTAACTATAACATTAAAAATTAATAATTAACAATCAATTAAAAGTAATTTTTTTTTTTATATTTGTGTTTATATTTTATATAAATTAGATATAGAGAGAGGAGACAAGTATATTAGTTAATATTTATTTTATGGAAGTTTTCTTAAATTCAAAATAATTTTTATATATATAAACTTTGGTAGGAAGTTAACTTAGTAAAACACCGTCCTCCACCATTTGGAAGTGGAAAATGAAAAAGTTGAGGAGCTAGAGGCAAGAGCTTTTTGTCAGTTTACAGTAGTTTAGATAATTTTAAATTTGTTAGAATAATTAAGATTAATAGTAATTATGCAAGATTATTTAAACATAATTATTTTTTAAACATTGTAACTATGTTATTTTCAATCTTTTTTAGTTAAAAAATTATTAATAATTATGGTTATCAAAAATAAAATTAACAATTTTAATTTTCAAATTTATAAATATTTTTATAAATAATATTTTAAAAAATAATTTAACTAAATGATAATGAAGAAAAGTATAATGATATATAATTTCACAACCTAATTACAAAGTTAAAATAATACAAACTACAAGTCTCTCAAAATTATAAAATGCCATATTGTTTATTGCTCTCCACTTCACTATGGGGAGAAATAAAAAATATTAAAAAATGAAAAAATGAAAATATAAATTACATATGGACTGAAATAAAATATTAAAAAAATTAAGCTAGCATAGATCCATTTTAAACAGGGATCTATCTAGTAATTAAGCTACCATATATCTATTTTAAACCCGAATCTATCAAATAGTGAAAAGGACCAAAATGATAAAAAAAAATGGATCTCTCTAGGTGCTATATAAATTAAGTCATCCCATGTTCTGTTAAGACGTGAGACGGATGAGCAAGTCACACAAAGGTTCATTGGGTTTGTATAGAAGTTATAATGATAGCCACCAAGATTCGACCCTATGTGAGGCTAATACAATACCGATGTAGTTGCCTATTCCTTAAAAATATATATATATATATATTTATATATATATATTTCTCATATATATATATATGAATGTACACCTAAACCTCCCATCTAACCTACCAAAATAAATGAAATTGAAAAATTGATCGTGGAAGGAACTTGCAATACCCCACCGCCCACGAGCCACGAGTAAAATAACCGGTGAGGAATAAAATGAAAATATTTTAAATAATGCGCCACATGGGAAACTTGGACGATAAGGTAAAAGAAAATAAAAAAAACACTGACGGTACGCGGAAAGAGAGGTACCATTTAATGACATGAAAAATGAATATATTCCAAAAATTGGATTTAGGTTTCTCGCAGCGCTAAGATCAATTCGCAATGAGCCTATTTGGAAAATTGATCTCAGGTTGCCTGCAAATAGATAGCAGGGATGACATGGCTTCAGCTGAAGCTTTGGCCATGGCAGGAGTAGGCTCGGCTATTGTCCAGGTTCCCTTCATTGGCCAACCTTGGATTCGGCAGCTTGAGAAAATCTTTGAACGAATTTGGCCGTTCGGAAGAAAGAATAAAGTGGCGGATTACGAGAGAGAGAGCAAAAAACGGAGGATAATCGGAGCAATGGGACGGAGGAGCAGATCAACAGTTATCATGGAGAATCAGATAATTGTTAAATCGAACGCAAACAAAGGTAATAATTGAAGCAAATTTGTTCTACAGCGCTCGTGAAAAAACCATAACCCTGCAAAGATTATTATATTTTTAACAAAATTTAACTGTTTTTTCTGCAAGCATCAATGATATCCGGATTTGAAGAGAGAGTTAACAACTCGTTTTCTTCAATGTTATTGAACATTTTTTGTCATTTTATTGTAAACAGGTACTCTATCCAAGAGATTCTACCAGGGAATACAGAGATCCAGTTTCTTGGATGTCGAAGCCGGGATCGAATCACACTTATGTCAATGTACGCTATGCCAACGACGGCAACACTCAGGATCTAATCTCCAGGACCAACTATGCCATTTTCCTGGATCTAATCTCCAGGATGTTTATGCGCATTACCCCAATACTCTCCTCATTAGATTATCCAAAGAAAAACCTTGGATATTATAAGCTTGGTAATAATAAATCTCCTGCCATGTTACATAACAATTTTGCTTGGTAATACTCCAGAAGTCATTCAGATTGCGGTACATGCAGGCAGGGTTGGAATTTCAAATGGCGGACACCCGTCAAAATTGCTGGTAATAATCAAAATCTGAAACTTTTTCTGTATTCTAAGCCAGATTTTGACGGTTTTCTTAAAATCTTAACTGTATTTGACGGGTAAATTGACCCATGGCGGGAATTTACCCGTAAAATTCCAACCCTGCATGCAGGTTGTTTTTGTTTACAGAAGGGAGGTCCTATATTGGTCGGTGCCTCAAAATTCTCGATCCCTCTAGAACCCATGAAACTATAGAATTTATGTCATGTACAATACATTAATTAAAATTTCAGAAAAATAGTTAATACTATTTTTTTTAATTTATATGATTCATAATAATTTAGTCAATAAAAATGAGATGTTGTTCGAAGTTGACAAAATCTTCAAAGGAATTTGTTTTTCTTGGTATTTGCCCACGGGAGAAACGTACCTTTGGCTTTCACTCTCAAGCTCAAAATAATAGTGAATGTATAATAAAAAATATTTATATTTAAATATATAAATAAGAAATATTAATATAAATAATTAAAATATATGAATTAATATTGTTAATATTATTAGCACATTCACATATTTTGTGGCTGGTTAAGGGATTAAATGGTTGAGAGATAAGGATGGAATGGAAGATATTTTGGATTCTTTTTATTCCTTGTATTCTTTTAGTTAAACTATTCCAACTTTAAGTTATCTATGCCTAGCTACATGTTATCATCGACATTCTTGTTACACCGAAGAGGTGCACTTTACAACCCAGTATGGGAAAGATGTATAACCCCTTCCATGCTCATCTTACATTGACAAGTATCTTTTATAAAAAATAATAAAATATTATTAAAAATAACATGTGGACTTCAATTAAATTTAAATTATTTAAAATTGCATAGATATAAAACAATATAAATTAAATAAACTAAAATCATAAACATTGGATTACATATTTCTTTAACACTTTCACTCTATTGATCCCTCTGGGTGCTTGGTAGATCCCTCTTTAGATGGATCTATGTTGGTTATTATCCATGTCCATGCATCACTACGAGTTTATCTATTCATTACTTACCACTTATTTACCCATAAGTCGTAGTCCACCCCAAATCTCAAATAAAAACGTCTGTTGACATAAATTAACCAATCCTACACCAATCAATTAATTTATTTTGATATTCTCATTTTGTAACTACAATAACAGTATACTGTATAATCAATTTCGAACACATATTTAAAGATCGGAATGGTATTTTTTGGTTTGCCTTATTGATATTTAAAAGTAGGATCGTCCTTTTTTTTGGCTTTGAAGGATCGTCATCATCCGGGATAGGGATGCCATTTTATTTGAGAGAACAAACAGTGCTCATGGCAATATCGCTTTCACCATTGAAAATGGGTTCATTGATTTTTTCATTAGTTTCTTGTTCAACAAAAATTGAAAGTTGTTTTTAGGCTTTCTAATTTGGGAGATGTAATATACCCAAAATTTTCTATAAGTTTTTTGAGAAGTGTATAAATTTTTTCTTCGAAACTTAAAAAACTGAACATCTAACATTACCACTTCTAACAAAAGAAAACCCACGGCTCTTAACTATAACTTACAATTCATATATAATAAACAATTTGGCATTGGGTTAAGTTTTCAAACATAATCATTTAGTTAGTATCATATCCATGCAAGTCCAACATAAGTAACTATTGAACTACCTTCTATAATCCAAGGTTAAAACTAAGCTAAGATCATGGCTAAAAAACCTTATCAAAGAATGAATCAACAATCTTACTTAAAAACATTAAAAAGTTTAAATATTCTAAACATACACATAACGAGACTCAACTTCAACCATTCCCAATATGCCATGATTCTTCACATATAATAATTATTTATTTCCAATATGCCATGATACTCACTTGTAAAAGCATCCTTACAATCTTGTAATACTTGATACATATTGTTAGAATTATTATGGTTATACAATATCTTAAAACATTTAGCATCATAACATCATAACCATATGTGAAGGATCACTGTAAGAAAGACAAGCAAAACCACACAAAAGAACACAGAGATTTATCCTAGAAAACTCCCATGGAGAAGAAAACCTAGCAAACATTTTTCAATATAGAACTCAACCAAGTACAGTGTAAGACCCCAAGAACAAAATAGAAGCTCTCTCTCTCTCTCTCTCTCTCTCTTGCGCAACTGCTTGAGTGAAGTGTGTACAAACAAGGGAGGGAGCCTCCCTATTTATATTCTTCATTTGTGCGACCTTTTGGTCCAATAGGGCCTACTTTTGGACTTTACTCGTCCGACCTTTTCTAGGGAGACTCAAAATACATTTTATATAACATTTTTGTAGGTACTATTGCCACAAATTACAAAGAAGGTTTTACCTCATGATTATTATATGACCGATTACATCAAGGACATCTCTGAATGGAGTAATAACATCTCCAAAGGAGAAATACAATAAAAGTAAAATATAATATATCTTATGAAGTTACATTTCTTTCAACGCTTCCTCTTAACAAGGAAGGTATTCTACATCATCAGCAACAACAACAACTGTACAATTGACTGGTGAATCTATATGTCATAGGATTTTTTGAATAACAACAACATCATGTGTCTTGAACAACATCATCAACATCAGCATGAAAAGTCATCATGGAGCATCATCATTATGTAGCACCATCATCACGGAACATCATAATCACAGAACATCATCATCACAAAGCATCACCATCATGGAACATCATCATCATGGAGCATCATCATCGTGGAACAACTATTGAGCATGGTTGTTATTGATGACAAGCCATTACTGACAAAGGAGTGACAAAGGTTGATGACATGGAAAAGGACAAAGACTTAATGATGTGGAAAATCCTTTGGAGAAATGCAAGTGGTGGCTTAGTCTTGGAACCCACACATTTGGTGGTTTGATGGTCTTTGGATATTATATTTAAAACTCTTATCTTATTGGTGGAGCTCATTCACTTTTCTTCTAGTTCCCTCGGTATCGAGATGGCACTTGTCATCAATAACTGGATCCTCATGGATTTCTAACCTCTCCCTCTAGTGGATTCCTTTTCCCCACATGTTATGTTGCAGTGCACATCAGTCTCCTACATTTATTTTCTTATTTCAATTTACATCATCCATCACCATGCTTTTATTTTCATGCATGGTTAGGTTTCAGAAATCATAACAATGCTACAAAGTTCACTAGCAAGGCCTTGGCCTTGAACTCCTTGTCAAGAACTATTACATTTTAATTACAAAAAGGTAGGGTTCGAGACGATATTACATGGGTTCGTAGCCTCAACCTCCTCGTTTAATTATCCCTTATGAAGAATTGTTTAGTGGAGTATATCTACATAGAATGTAGAATAGGAGTAGTTAAACTTCTCTTAGCTCCACACTTATGAAGACGTGTTAAGATTCTAGTTGACAAGTTACATTTAAGTTTTTTTTATTGCATCCTACATACTATACTGAGTGGTTGAGCTACTCTATAAGGGAATACAATTTATAAACAAAATTGGTAAGTGTAAGGTCAAACAAATTGATAGTGTTAGACAAGCATTCTTATAAAAATTTCATTTGGGTGTTGCTTGTATTTCGAAACGTTGATGTAGATCAATTTAAAGGTGTTTTTGCAAAAAAAATATAGCCAAAGTATGGCCCTGTCACTTTAAAGAACATAGTGAGTTTAAACGTATTGTTGATTAGAGTCCTAATATATGTTAAAAATTCACCAAGGGGTGGAAGCTCTATTACCTCGAAAGGTATAAGGCGAACTCCTTTTCTTTAAAAATTGGTCAATTGATCCTTTCATTAGCACCTTGTTGAACATAAATTGAGAGTTGTTTCTATGCTTTATAATTTGGGAGAGATGGAAGGAGAGGAACCACCTATCTTTTTAGAGCATCGATATGAATCTCAACCTCATATGGGCCAAGATGAAACATAACATCATGAAAACTATGAATCTCCACTCTTAGAAAGACTAGGACCTCAATTTAATGTCAGAACATGTTAATTTTCAAGATCGGGGAACTAAAATATACCTCTTTCCCTCTTTTCCCAGTATAAAGACACCTAAAACCTCTAGTATGAAATTCTAGTCCCATCCCCCTCAAGGCTTCATCAAACTCAACTTCGAGGGTGCCTCCAAACGAAACCCTAGTCCTGTAGGAAACAAAGGGGTCTTCATGAATGAAAGTGGTCACATTTTGAATATTTTTCATGGATACCTTGGTAAACAGAGCAACATTGTCATTGAACGAGCAGGGCTTTCCAAAAGTTTGACGATGGCCATCACTTAGTGATACACTAGGCTCATGGTGGAAGGCAATTCTCAAATCCTTATAATCCTGGTACAACGCTTGAAAAATATTATCCTACTAAAACAATTGGACAAAAATTAGCGATTGGAAGATGAATTATATCACATGGCCTACATTTTGTTTCTTATCTCAGTGATCATACCCTCCCATGTTCACCATGAAGCCAACAAACTTGCAAATCAATTGGCAAATGAAGGGGTCTACACATGCCAAACTCACTCTGATTTGAACTGGGGAACAGTGGAGAATCCCACTATTGAAAAAGAGTATCAAGAGATTTCCAATGAGGATATCAACCTCTTAGATGGGTTGAGGAGAGGGTTACATCCTTCCATAACCACTGAGCATGTGGAGGGGGCAGGTGGTAGAAAAGAAGACCCCAGTTCACCAACTTAAGAGGATGTTAGGCGCGTGGAGGGAGATAATTTGTGGGGAGATGGTTATGAAACTTTGTATGATGCGTTCAATTCGAGAGTGTGTAGGATTGAAAGACCGTTGGCTTTCTAGATTACATTTTCATCCCATGGCACCTACTTCAAAATGATAAGGGTCTTGGGCATCTTCCATGGTGAAAATTTCTAAACCAATGCAATACTAAACCTATGCTCTTTCAAACTGTTTTGATCAATCATAATATTTTCTCAAAATTTGAGTGCTTAAGGGGATCAAGGGGATGGAAGTGCACAATTTTCACTAGCTCGGATCCATCGTTCACATTCCCTTTAACTATGTCACTGTTTGATGTGTCAAAGATCACATGTAGACTGACATGCTAACATAGGGATCCTTTGAGGACATTCATTGACCCCTTTTTTTTCAAATATTGACCCTCTAAGTTGGTTTGAATATTTGGCTATTACTCCCTTTCAAAAAATTTCCCCATGGTTGACTTGGAACCATAAATATGTGACTCCATTTGAACATTACCTTTAGACCAATTCAACCAGTGACCCTTCATGTTGCTTCAAAAGAATGCCAATTAGAACACTTCCAAATAAGCCATCAGGCCTCTTTTAAATAAGTCCCAATGGGCCTATTTGAATAAAGGTTGAATAAAGTGAAATCAAAAGAAGGCCGTCGAGGTGCTTTTGAAGAGTCCATTGAATAAGGCCATTGGGCCTATTTGAAAGAATGCCATCGAGCCACTTTTAAAGAAGGGCTAACGAGTTTATTTGAAACAACGACATTAGGCCCATTCGAAAGAAGTCCATTGGGATGCTTCTAAAGAATCCATTGAGAATATTTCAATGTAACACCCTAAAATGAAATGAAATTCGTCAAACCTCTTTTGAATACTCAAATCTCAAAAGAAAAATTTGTGATGCCGAGCCACCTAGATGCAAAGTTTTGAAAATAGGGGAAAGGACCGAAGTTTTAATGGTAGAAAGGTCTCAATGACATAAACAGTGAAACTCTTCTATCAACCAACATTTGGCCAATGGCCTTTGGTCATGTCAACATCCATGAAAATTTTGACCTACATATGCCAAGAACAACCTCGATTTTCCTTGAAACTTCTTTGGAAAAAACAATAATGACCATTTGTTTACTATGACGGTTGATAATAGCCCCATATCATAACTAGTGGCTTCGATATCAATCTGTAATCTCCCCCTTCAACATATTATACAACCTACAAAGTAGGCACACTACCCATATTCAAAAGTATTGGTATTAATTCGTTCCCATTAAGCGTTAAATCCATTCGAAATCATAAGTGCATGCAAATAAATAATGCATGCAATGGAAATAAGTATGCAAAAAATAATTTAAGCCAAGCATTCCATTTCAATTTCATTTATAAGCATAGATTAAACTAAAGTTCTAAACTAAGACTTAATGCATAGTTTAAAATTTTTATAATTTGAGTTGAAATTAGCTGATTTTTTTTTAGCATGATTTTGATAAAATCCGGTTGGGATTTTAAAAAATCTAGGTTACAGTTGTTAACTTTTTATTATTTTAGGTGCCCTAGGGATTTTTGAGGGTGTTGAATTCATTTCTACCATCAAACTTGGGATTAAAACATAGTCACATCTTGATTTTGTGAAATAAAAAACGTTGAATTCTGGGAAAAATGATCGTCCGGTCCAAATCGTCAAATTTTTAAACATCTCCAAGACTTAATAGTAAAGACTTAACACTTATTCTTTCATTGAGATGGTCTATGAAACTAGTTGTTTATGAGTTTTTTTCCACCCAATCATAAACATACATTGTAGATGCCACCCCCGAGTCAAGTTAAGAGATCATTATAGGAAAGGAAAATCACTAAAGTCTTACTTGTCACTCACTCGACCCCATTTTCTCCTGGGATTTACCTGTAATACCCCATGAATTGATAATTATTAATACTTTGATTATGGTTATATTATTATTCTTTGACAAGAAGGTCAAGAATAAAACATTTTTGTAATACAAAATTCTCTATTTAATAAAATATGCTGAAGGGGAACAAAAGTGGATATAGTTGTTGAAAGAGTGTTTGCTGACCCACAAGAGGAAAATGACAAGTGGCAAACACCACTAAGTGAGAACTCAAGATGCAGGAGGCATCATCCCCAAAAATCAGGTCTGCACTCCTAGTTGAGTTGCTAAAGAGAAGGAAGCTCATAAATGACCAAGTCCTAGGAAAAATACTATTTAATAGTATGTCCATGAGCAGGAAGAGGCTAGCATTGGACGGGGATTAACATCTATATAATGAAAGAGATGATGCATTGAGATATTTTTCTCTTATGGTTCAGTGAACAGGCTCGAGGGTTCTAGAGAAAGTAATTTGGCTGCTCTGGGAGTTGGTTGGGAGGAACATCTTCTCCACTTTTGTTTTCCCAGCTTTGGTTCCATGTTCCTACTATGTTTTCTTATGACTAATTCCAATTACAGTAGGATGTGTATGTGAAATGTTTAAATTGCAGTTACATCTCCAGGCAGTAGGGTTATGCATTTTCTGTAGAATAAATATCCTTGTTTCTTTGAAGTATATGTGATCTATACAAATTTGTTACTGTAGCAATTAATATTTTTGTTCTGACTAGAATTACATAGTTCTGACTGTTGTAAATTTAGTTCTATTCTCAGTTACCTTATTGGTGTTATGCTTGAATGATTTAGAATTGATGAGTCTGCATCTAATGGATTGAATCCTCTGTTTTTACACGGTATCAGATGCTCGTACTGTGTATTTCTTGTTTGTATTGATTTCTGTAATTTTTCCTTAATTCTGCATTATGAATTTAGGTTGTCGAATGAAACTATAATGCTTGTTTATAGTCTAGATCTGAGTTATTCAATATTGCAGTTGAAACTAATTTAGAAAGAGAAAAATTGTAATTAAACTGTACAAATCTCATAAGCAACTTAGCGTAGTTGGTTAAAGGTTATCGAATCATGTCCATACGGCGAAATCAAGGGCATGGCTGCAAGCACTAAGATAGTTTCTAGATCCAATTAACTTACAGTGAAATAAACCCCAAATCAGACCATAAACCCTTGAATCCGCAAAGTTAAACATTGATTCCCAAAATTAGAAGATCAACGGTCCATATCTAATCTACAAGCAAGATCAACAACTGATAATAGTCGCGGAGGCTTCATCGTGGAATCTGCAAAGGAATCCGATCAACGGTTAGGATTTAAGCCGTAAAAGAGATCAACAGTTTATAGAAGATGCGGAAGGAAGAAGGTGAAAAGCAAGGATTAAGTTTATGAAAGGTTGAGTTTCCGATTCCCGAGTTCCACAGTGGAAAGACGGAAGGCGGAACCCAGAAAGTCAAGGATTAAGCTAACGGAAGGTTGAGTTTCTGATTCCCAAGTTCTGCGGCAGCAAAAGAGGAATGAGGAACATGGAGAGTCAACGTTTAATTTAACGGAAGGTTGAGTTCCTGATTCCTGAGTTCTGCAGCGAAAAGGCAAAAGGTGGAACGTAGAAAGTAAAGGATTAAGCTAATGGAACTTGGAGTTTTCGAGATCCGATTTCTGCTTCAAAATAAGATCGACAGTCAAGGTTCATTCTGCAAGGATCAACAGTGTGGAAAGCATATGCAGAGTGCGGAATGTGGAAATGCCAAAGATTAAGTGAACATGACTCGAAGTTTCTGAGATCCGATTTCTGCATCAAATCCAGATCGACGGTCAAGGTTGTTTCCGCAAGGATCAACAGTGCGGAAAGCATTTGCGGAATGTGGAAGGTGGAAAGTGGCCAAATGAAAGTATCGAGTTGTTGGTTTTCCGAGTTTCGCAACGGAAGGCGGAAAAATCAATTTAGTGCGAAAATGACTAATATGGTTGCAGAGTGGATCTGTCAAGGGCGGAACGACTATTATAGTGGTCTCTAAGTCCAAGAATGATTCTCATGGATGATCATGACCTTTAAATATGGCCAGGGTGTCTTTTTGTTCGTATTTTCTCATAAATGTGAGGGTTTTTTTATATATGTCTGAATATATATATATATATATATATATATATATATATATATATATATATTTTGAATTTTGAGGTATGTTACATTGCCAAGTTGTTCATTCCTAAATAGTCCATGCAACCATTCAACCATCAAATAGGCATGGCATTCTCATCCACTACTACACAACACAAGAAAGACAACTCTCTTCTTTGCTCCATAATGCATCATGAGTACTCTCCCATCTAGTGCTCTTAGTGTAAACATGAATAACCCATCCCAATGTTTTCTTTTTGGAATAACTTAACATAATTCTACCTTGGTTCCAAGGAAACCAATGAACAACAATTAAGGGTGGAAATGGAGGTTTCCTAAACAACATAACCTCTATGCTCCTCTACACTGATCCATCACACTTATTAGGTCTACATATTTCTTTCCACCACGAGAATTTGTCATTGACTGTTTTAAATACTAATGTAAAGAATGAGAGTGCAATATCGAAAGCTTTGCTTATGTTTGAGCATGATAGAATATTGAATGAATTAGTCAATTCGAACTAGAATGTGAAGAGTATGCATGGGAATAGAGGAGGTTTGAATTTCCATGAAGAATGGGCCCCTCACACCTCTTCATGATGATTGTACCCAACCGACATGCTCTCATATCCATGAGAATTAAAATTCTCACTGACCACAATCATTAGATAAATCTTAAGGTTAAAAATGAGTCACAAAACCAAAAAATGCACTATCAAAAGGCACTTTAAAATAACCAATAGGATTGAAGGTGACAATGTCAAGTTTCAACCATAAAGTTGAAAAATGTTGGAGATAGAAAAAAATTATTTTCAACTTATCTTCTTGTAGATTTACCCAAATTTCAAGTGTAGGCACTTGTTGGATGCATATTTAAATATTGCATATAACAATACCTAGAGTGCATACTTTAAACCCACACTGAAATAAATTGAAAATGCATTTAAACATGTTTTTAATTGTATTTCAAGATATCTCATGGCAGCTCTATTAAAAGTATGCAATGTAAACACTCATAAAATGCGGAATTTGTTTTTGTACCAAAGAGTGTGAAAATATGAAAAAAATTAGTTTTATTTCTTTCTCTCCAAAATTTATAATTCTTATTTTATTCTGTTAATTATTCTTTTATTATTTTTTTTTATGAAATTTATTTTAAAACCAATAATACATTCAATGAGCTAGTGATAGTGGTTGAAATTTAAATAAAATAAATAATAAAAATATAAAAATTATTAAGCAACGTGATATTATTATTCTCTTCCCACCACCTTTTGAACTCTTTTCCTCTTACTCTTTAGTGGATTTATAATCTCTTTCATATCTTTTGTAAACTTATTGAAAAACTTACCACATACTATGTATACCATGAAAAACTTATCACATAATATTACAATTACTAGTGAAGCCTTAACATTAAAGCGAGAATCCAAATAATATATTTACATCGTATAAACAAAATCATTTTAATTAAACATATAACTTGAGTCTATCATTATAAACACTTAATTACAATTTATATATAATCAATATAATACATTAATAAAAAATAAAACTAACATATTAGACGAATATCTATATCCTTTGTTTTCTTTAAACTACTTTGATTTTTGGACTCTTTCGAAGTCAAGTGTGAAGAGATTCCTCTTTCGCTATTAAGTTCCAACTTCCAACGAGCTACACTAGTAATCATTTATGAATATTTAATGTGCATCCGTACACGTGGAAAGAGCAATTAGAAAATCGAATTTGACCTGACTGAAAATGTCCAAAAAGAATTTCAAATTGAACGCGTAAGTAATGGGCTTTCCTAACCACTTTTTAAAAGAAGAATGGGCAACTCGAACTACTGGTCACATCAAAATTAAATAAAAAATATCAATATCAAGATCACTACCGGAAGTACACTTAAGCATGACGTAAAAAAATATATCATTACAATGAGAAGTAGTTGAACTTTTACATTTTTAATTTTAATTATTTGTAATAATATTTTTTAAAATGGCAAAGCTTATGTTTGTAAAACCAGATCCAAATCCTAGGCTCTATCAAGAGCCGAGAGGGATCAAATCTCCCGAGGTGCAAACCTGTTGCACCTCTTCTCAGGTATTGCACTCAAGCAAGTTTGCACCACGGGAGATTTGATCCCTCTCGGCTCTTGATAGAACCTAGGATTTGGATCTACGCTGGTTTACATACTGACCATAATTTATGGTAGCCACATCCACGCTGCCACAGGCTGCGAGCTCACCATAGGCAGCTGCAAGTTCCTCATTCAAATTATTAATTTGCAATGGAAGATATATGTTCAGATCTCTCGGGCATTATCATTGAAAATAAAAACACCACAAACATCAAAATTGAAATCCATAATGGAAAATGACAGTTCACAAATATCTTCACGGAGTTGAAAGCAAAACCCTAAACTGGAGAATGGCCATTAAAGACAAAAACCCTAGACTCGATATAATGCAAGTTTCATAAGTTAATCGAGTTAAAAACAAAACGAACTTCAACTATTTTTATCAGCATTGTCATGCAGAGTATGTCTCAGTCCATATTCTTTTTCTAAAATAATTGAATACAAAATCAGTCTATCTTAAAATAATTCAAGATAATTGAATAAAGATAGTCTAACTTAAAATAATTCATGGTTGATATTTCTTAGCAAAAATTCATGGCTGACATGAAGCATAAACGTGAGGATGAAATTCAATCTTTCACCAGCGAATAAGACACCGATTGAGCTTCTGCCCACTCAATTATTTCACAAATTAAATTCCTCCACGTGAAAGGATTTGTTTATTCGAAGAAGTTGATGGTGGTGCGATTGTCTTATTTTCTTAATTTCAATGTGATTAGCTTCTAACGATGTCACGCTGTATATTTTGATTCCCTGGTTCTGGGTGGGGCTCTCACTTACTTTTCATGGCCAAATGCAGATACAACTGGAGAAGGTGGCATGCTGCCGCTGCCATTGCCATTGCCACTCCATGCCATTAAATATATTCATTTCATTCAACATTCAAACTGCCCACTGCTTTTTTCAAATCCCAAACACCAAGCTGATAGAGGCAACTTACTTTAGGGTTTGATTTCAAGGAGATACGTTAGATTATCTATCTCGGCCCAACGCTATGAGCGATTATGAATATTACTGCCATGGCGCTCTCTTGTCTTTGTTTCTTCTTTTGTTCCTATTATAGATACAGAGATTAAGGTGAATTCACATTGTCTTCTGTAGTTATAATTAAAGATCAGATGGACAAAAAGGCGACAAAGACATCAAGGAGCAGGCTGAATCCAAGAAATGGATCAGTGCATAGACATGGGGGCCACAGCAGCAGCCTAGCATGTGGTGTTCATGGAGCACCTTGCAATTTCAATCTGAAACAACAACACCAAGAAGATCATCATCATAAGAAAAGCTTCCACAGATCCAAGAGCTTCTCTGGACGTCCTTCTCAAACTGGAAAGACTTGGGAGGCTTCATCTTCATCATCATCGAAATTGAGAAAGAATACGATGACCCTCTTCCCGTAAAGCATAAATATTTGTATAACAGCCATGAATGGGATATCGGACCTGACTCTCTGCCTCAAACAATATGGTGGAGGCAGCAACATGTCGTTGGTCCTCCGGCACCTCCAACAACAGCTTTGCGAAGTGCCTGGTTCCGAAAACACTATGTATGGCACGAAATTGGTTGCTCCCCGTTTCCTTGCTGCTAAAATAAGGCACGAATATACAGCTTTGAGCACACTTTCTCCTCAAAAATTGGCACGCTCCACATGCCATATTTATAGGCTTCTCCTCCTGAGATTGTCGATTAGCAAATTTAAAATTCTTACCTGGTTTTATTGTGGCTATCACAGTGGTTGTTGATGTTTGTTGTGGCAGTGGTTGTTGCTGTTGTGGATCAAGGTAGCTAGGATTTGGATGTAGTTTGTAATACTTCTTGCTATTTATATAGTTGTTGTTTTTTTTTTCTTCTAATTTTCTAATTTTTTTAGCCGACATAACATTGTAACTTTACTTCTAATTTTTTTTTCTATTTTTTTTAATAGCCGACATAACATTATGTAACGTTACGTAACGTTACAAGATCTACCCCATACTGGGCTGTAGAGAGCCTCTCGGCTCAACTAGTTGTCAAAACAACCATTATTATTATTAATGTTTATATCAAATTAGTAAAAGGCAAAATTATTATTATTATTTTATTGTTAAATTAGTATGTAAAACCAGCATCATAAATGATCTAAAATAAGTATTTTTTTTAATTATAAATTTGAGTTGATTCATCATCTTTAAGACAACTATGTAACTTGAAATACTTATGTGATGTCTTTTCATATTTTTCAACATCACTTGGGAGTGAATTTCGATCCTCTTCATGGATTACTTTTTCTTCACCTATTTCAGAACTAGGTGGTTCATGGATCTTCTCCTTTTGCTCCTTCAAGCAAGTTGATGCATTTTCCCCTTGGTTTTCTTAAAATCAATATATTTTTTCCAACTTTGGATAGCCAAAAATTTGAATCCTTTCATAATATTCTTGGTAATGTCTTCAAGGATAGGTTCCATGCTTTTTATTATCTCCTCACCATCATACGAGGTTCCCTTTTCATCCCTAGTCATAGTTTCCTCAAAAAATTGCCGCCTTCTCCTACCTTTTTTTTTTCTCTTCAACAAAAGCACTTTTGGTTTCAATATATAGTGGTGGCCCCTGAATTATTGTACTCATAAATATCAGACCACATCATGTGCCAAGATCATGCTCTGATACCACTGTAATGTCCCTTTTTGAAATTTTATTAAATGACCAGTTTTTTCACTTTTTACCCAATTTTGACCTTAATTAGTTTTGATGTCTAGACCTCCAAATTGGCCCAAATGCTCCCAAACTTTCTCTGAGGTACATGATTGATATTAGAAATTAAATATGATGTTTATGGATGTTTTGTGACCCCCCAATTACTTCTTCAAACTTGTTTAATGTTCTATTCAAAGTAGGAGTCTTTACTGGCAAATTTGGGCTCCAATTCCCCTCGAGTAATTGCTGGAAATGGCTTCTTAAATGATCACAAAGTCACTCAAATTGCTGAACAGAGGTAGGGGATGAGTGGGGGACATTTTTAAGATCTCATATGCATCATGGTTTAGTTTATATAGGCTGATATAACCACGGGGTCTTCACTTGTTGAACAATATCCTATCATGTTAGTTCATATTGTGGATTTTAAAATTATAAAAAATTGAACCAATATATTGTAGGTATTGGGGGGATGAGGGGTTTAAGGTGGGGGTGGGTAGGGTGGTTTATAAGGATTGAGGTATAAAAATGGGTGGGGAGGAGGTTTTAAGTATTGGGAGGGGGTTTCAACAAAAAGAGTTTGGGTCAATATCTCTGGAAATTAAGGGTATTCTTTAATATCCCATGATCGTACGTGATATGTGAGAGGTTCACTAAGTGAAGTCCCCGTGGATATGACTCTCTCCCAAACATCTCCCAAATCACAATTTCGACCCTTGGGGAAAAGGCACCAAATCTTCTCCCAATGCAATTAAAATGAGTAAAATGGATTCCAATGCTTAAGTACTGATCATGAAACTTGTAATTCACATTAATGACAATACATTCATCATAAATTTATCAGATAGACATTCTCCTATTCGAAATAATCAGCATTATCATAGCATACATCAATGTAGTGGGGAAATGGTCATTGTTTGTTCATTAATAATTACTTTTCCATACAACCATTTGATATTTTGACCTGGGATTTTATGAGAATGAATAAAATATAATATTGAGCTTATTACAATCAGTAATGGACAATGAAGACATTCTCCCAATTCGAAATCATTAGCATTACAATGGTGCACAACGAGATAGTGGGGAAATGGTACTATTTCTTCATTATTTAACATTTTTACATGAAATATTTTGGCATTTCGACCTGAGAGTTTTTTGAACTTGAAATACAAAGCATTTAAATCAAAACATAAAACAATGGAGTATTATAAGCTTCCCCAAGGAGATCAATAGCTCACCCAAAGCGCAATCCCTCCATGAGCAAGAATATGCCATAAAACTGGAAATGGTTGAGACAAAGTGTAATGTCCCCAACCCTTCGACCGGTGAAGAGGACGCTATCGATTACTACTATCTATCCGGGAAACTAGCACCATGAACGTAAAATAAAATGCATTGAACTCAAGATACACAGATGCATAAAGAATTATCATTCAGCAGGAGCAAATTACATTTAATTCAAGCATTCAACACATTTTAACATGTTCATCATAATTCATATAAACAATACAATTGCATGGGTTTATTGACAAGAATACTTATCTTCGAATGGAGCTCCTCACAACCAGCTATGTCGCTGCAATGTTCCACCCAACCATAGGCCTGTGTGCTCCTTAATCTCTTAGCAAGACCGCCACCCCCGAGCTGGGCATGATTCCCCAAGGAAAAAGGAAACTAAGCAGGCTCACACATAACCAAGGATACCAAAAAATTCAGCCAAACCAACGAGTTGGGTTTATCAGGTTATCAAGAGACGGAAGCATTGTCTACTAAGCTAGTGGGCTCACTGAAGAGCTAAGGATCCCTACACCATAACTAAATTGACTCCTAAGACATCCACACACCCAACACAAGGAATCATTCCTTTCTCTGATGCATAGTCCCTCAAGCCATGACTTCCCTTCCAATGCTATTCAGGGGGTGTAGAGAAGAGATTCATTCCTCTAGCTCTATCTATGAGGCTCCTGCACAACACTAGGTTTATCAAGCAGACTCCTTTCCACTCTTAGCCAGTCCAAAGACCAATTGCATACACAACAATATAAACAACTTATCGGTTTGGGAAAACATTTCGGCCACAAAATCAATTGCCACGGTAGGTGAAAACAACCCAATAACAACAACTCAAGTCCCAGGGACATTTTGGCCCTAACGTGGCCAAAAACAAAAATCAATACGCAATAATTACAGACAGGAAACCCAAACACAGATTTACAAACGGACAAAAACACCAAGGAGAGAAATATGATCTCAACAATTGTTTAATGACCTCCTAGGGACAAAATCGACCTCTGCAAAAACCCAATTCATGTTTTTGATTTCTAGAGACGTCTATAGCAATACGAGAGCCCAAAACGACTGTTATGAAACCCAAAAACATATTTCTAGCTTCTTGGCCACTCAGCAAGGTAAAAATGGTTCTCAACCATGGAAGAATCCATGAAAATGCAGTAAAAACATAAATCTTCCTTTCCCACGTACTGAACAATGCCAAAACGAATTTCTAGGCATGCAAAAATGAGGGAAATGAGCAAAAACATGAATGATAACACACATGAAACTTCAGCTACATGCAGGAAGCCAACGTGAAGGAGAATGGGTGAGGAAAATGGAAGTAATGGGTGAGTAATGGCTTGGGCATGCATTCCCCAGCATTTACTTGCCCCACAAGTCAGAATTTTTTTTTCCAAAATCTGATGACTTCTTCAATTCGAATTTCTGACTGCCATACTCTTCCCCATTCCCATGCATTAACTAACTCAACCATATTTTGGAAGAATTAAATGATTGGGCACAAAAGACAAAATGGGTATTGATGGTTTGATGGATTCTCCCTTTGACATTTGGCTTTTCCCCATTGTCCCCAAAGGTTAAATAATTCACCCTCCCCATTCCTTAGGAAAATCATGCCCTTTTCATTATGGTTGCATTGACATAGCTAGTTGTGGGTATTTTAATTAAAATGCATAATTACATGATGCCAAAAATTATAATGTGTTGGCTAGCACGAAATACCATCAGCAACGATTTTAATTTCCGTAGCATAAAACATTAAATCTATAGTGGGGATTTTTCCTTTAGCTCCACACCATGATTAATTACAATATATACATCATATACATTTAATGCAAATGGGGTCAAAACTAGGGTGTTACAAAAAGTGTTGCAATAGAAGAATCCACAAGCTTCCCTGTAGATTAAACCTACAAATAAGACTCCATTAAGGCTCCATGAAAGACCTGAGTGGCCTCTCCAAGCACCAACTTGGATGGGAATCTTTCACCCTCGAAATTGGCTAAGGCAAGAAAACTAGTCATCCACTAGCTCTCACAATTCACAAATGACAATTTCTCAAATGATCAAATTCCATTCTCTTGGTTTATTCATGTATTTTATAAACATCCTTAGCCTCATAAGTTTCCCAATCCATCCATAAACTCAATTCAATTCGAATTTGGGTGTGGGCTCAATATTTTCCATGTGTCCTCCCTTTCCTAGCCTTCCATCTTCCCCCAATTTGAGTAGGAACCAATTGGGATTCTCTAAATCACATGAGAGCTATCTTAGATGCTCTATTTAGACTTGACATGTCAGATACATTAGATGTAATCCTTCAGATCTGATTTGTGTCATAGGTGTCATAGCATCTTCATCATTGTTGTCATAGAGCTAGGGAATCTAGTCCACGTGTCTCACTAGCTCCAAAATGACTCTCCTTTCCCATGTAAGTTACATTTCTCCACAAATTTGACCTATGATGCATATGGCCAAATTTATTAACCTTATAACTCATCCAAAAACCTTTAGGTTTCCCATGGATTCTAAATTGCAAGAGGAGGTTTCCATTTGGTACCAAATTTCTAGCTTGTGTGGGTCCCACATTCTCCATGTGTCTTCATGATCAATTGCCACTTTAATTTTTCCTTGTATTTATTTATTTAGGTATTTTATTAAATATTTATGTCAGTCTAATGTTCAAACATCATTTATTGTCCCCCTTATTCCATCTCCCAAAGCTTCCACCCCCAACCTAGGAAACTAGTAATTTTCCTCCTTGGCAATCATTTGACCCTTAGCATCAATTTGACAAACTCTCATGAATATGACAAATGTGATTAGGCCATTATGACATAATGAAAAATTTGGGACATGACATTAGCTGGGGAGACTAAGGATGCGCAAGACAAGGGGAAGCAGAAAGACAAAGAGAAGAAGAACACCCATTTCAATCCTAAGGATAAGCAAAATCCTTTAGAAGGGTTCTCAGGTTCCAAGAAGGACAAGCACAAGAATTTTGACAAGGCCAAGTTATCTTACTACAAGAGAGGAAATCATCTAGAGAATATGTGTATGAGGAAAACCATAGACTAGATGTCTAGTCTCCTTAAAGAGAAAAATATTTCCCTTCATGAAGGGGCAGCGAATTTTGATGCTCAAAATAAGACTGAAGAACATGAGAGGTGCCATGCTCTGAAAGAATGCTTTTCTTAGTCACAAGATTTTCTCATTGATTATGGAGCCTCCAACCACATGGTCCTCCAAAGAATCACTCTCATCTCTGGATCTCTCTGGAGGACCAAGCATCCACATGGGAGATGACTCAAAAATCCCAGTTGTAGGGTAAGGTTCCATAAAATTTGAGCATGAAGTGCTCAAGAATGTGCTCTGTGTCCCTTCCCTGGAAGCAAATTTGTTTTCTATATACCACATGACTCATACTGGCTCACCTAAGCGAGTCACATTTGATCCTGACACAATGGAGATATCAGAAATCTCTACTAGGAATTTGATAGCAAAAGGAGTTGCTAATCATGCCTTCAAGGCATATGAATTTTCTCACTTTCTTCCTAATTCATATTCTGGTGCCTTATTGACTCATACTAGTGAAACAAGAAATATTTGGAATGAAATATTTGGCCATCTGAATTTCAAATATCTCCAGTAGCTACATAGTGAAGAGATGGTTGATGGATTTAATCTCATCAAGTCCTCTAAAGGTGTTTGTAATGTAAGTGTTATACCTAAATCCTATCACCATCATGTGATGAGACCCTTAACTTCCATGTTTTCCCTTAATCCCAACACTTGGAGTGGAAACTTGCTATGTTTGTTCATTCTACTTGAAAAAACCTAGCACCGTGCATACCCTGTGGCTGATGAGCGATACCTTGCTGAGCATCGCCTGTATCCTATTATGGATAAGCGGTGCCACCACCCATGGTCTTTGGTCTTAAAGCGGTTCTCATCTAAACCACTCTGTCATAAGGGAACAAAAGAGGTACCCTGGGTAAAATGGGAAAAAGAGAAGTTTCTCGAGGCTTCTAGAACTTGAGCCTCATGTCCTCCCTTATCCCTTTCATTATGGGTTAGTTTGAGTTTGAGATCCCCCATGGTAGGATCTTGCAGCCACCTCACCCACCATTCTCTCAACTATTCCTATCCATTGATCCTTATAAATACAAGCTCATATCCATAGTTGAAGGTGAGAACTATAGAGGTATTGTTATGCTGTTGGATTGACTACCTATTCCAAATCATTAGAGAGCATAGAGAGCAAAGTTGGAGCTTATGGGGATGAAGTGTTTGTCTTGTCGAGGGGATTGTCGACACTAAGGCAACGATTGTAAGATTCTCCATACATTCTTAATGCAAAGATGATTTCCGTCCCTCATTACTGTTGTTTTGATTTCACATGTATACGTTGCTAGATTCCTTAGTCACTAGCATGGATAAGTAGATGATTTTCTGGTAGCTTTGATGTGCTTGCATGTTTGATATGTTTGTACGTACAAAGGTTCATAATCGAAACAATATTCCAGGTGTCTACAACATTCAGGGAAGGTCTTCATCCTTTTTCGTTCACTCATTTGTTCTGGATTTGAACCATTCAGACTAGAGGAACAACTTCTGTCCACAGAATCTGCAATATTCCTGCTAACAAATATGGCGACTTCACTGGGGAACAGTGAAAATCTCATTTGTTCTGATCTTCCTCAGTCCTTGAGCTCTTGTCCAAATCCAGGCTCCCTCTCCAACCCTCTTCAGTCATATCTGCCATCTGACTTAGTGAATTTTGGTTTGAAACTTTCAGATCTGTTCAGATCTGAACTATTCCGACTTTATATGCTCTTTTTTACTGTCAATTCATCAATCTTTGCCTTGATTTGATCAATTTATAACTTGATTTTCATTCTCCTTGTGTTTTGGATCTATTCAGGGAACTACACATGTGCTGTTGACAACAAGCGGCGCCACCTCTTGAACTCTGTTAGCCATAAGCGGTGTCACTGCCTGAATCCAGTGAGCAAGGAGCGGTTCTGCCTCAAAATCGCCTGTCAGCAGCTTCATCTGCGTGGTGCTAGGTAGGCCCTGTTCCAGACTTTGTATTTTGATTTTTGTGTGTTTTTGGCTTGCTTTTTTATGAAAATGAATTTTATATTCTGCAGTCACTTTGATTGTTGTATTCTTTCTACATTCAAAGAGAGTTTATGTTTCTTGCGTTGGATTTTACATTATTTTCTTTGCTTGAAACCTCTTGCTCTTTTCTGTAGATATTATTCATTAGAATTGGAAATATACATTTCACTTTCTTGTGTATGCTTTGGTTTGTTTTGGACTTGGAATGCGTGAGTGATCCATGTTGTTTTGAGTCTTTCTTTGCTTGGGGCGATTCTTGTTTCCTTTTGCATGCTGATTTTTTCAGTGCTTGGTAGGAAAGATTGGTTCTTCGTTTCCTTGTCTGTTTCAAAGAGAAGTTTTAGTTTTCTCTCGCCTTTTCTTTATTCGAAAGCATTGTTGAACGATTTTCTTCTTGTTTTGTGCATGATTGTTCGAAATTCTAGATCTTACTTTCATTAAGGAGAAATATTTGTTTTCAGATTTTCCTGCATTAGAGTTAGTTTTGTTTGGAAACGTTAGTGAAATCATCTTTCCATTAAGTTTTTATACATCTTTTTCAATCATGAAAAGATAGGAAACATTTTTGGTTTATTTATGTTTGATGTTCTCTGGATCTTTTTTTTATTTGCCTTGAAGATTTTTGGGGTGCATTGATATTTCCCTTTTCATTTGAAAAGATAGAATTGCATTTGCATTTGGGTGTGCATTTTTTGGAAGAAAAGTAAATCTCTCTCCCTCTCTTAGGTAGAATTTCATTGAAGAGGAAAACTTGCATTATCATATAGATCAGTGTACATCTTATTTAAATTCAAGTTTTCACTCCATGGTTCCACCCAAACACACAAGATAAAATTAATGGTAGTACTAGGTTAAAACTTTTAGCAATTTGAGTGATAAGTTAATGACGTGTTCGAGCGTCGTAGAACATAGGAGTTGTCGTTACTTTGTCTGCACTACATCCTAGGACTCGCGCAGTTATTTCACGTACCGTCGGTATATCGAATGACCTTTCATGTACCCTTGAGGTATATAGAAAGGTACTTCACGTACTCGATTGTATATCGGAAGGCCCCTTGTGAATGGTTGTGCATTAGACAACACTACTACCGATTTTAGCTCCCACGTACCTTGCATATATTGGGAGACCCTTTTAGGAATCCTCAAACCAACTGAGTTAACCTTTTGGTCGTCTTGGCTTTACGGGTGAAGCAAGTAAAGTCTTGATAATCCTGTGAGATTCACGACTCTTATCCACTCCTTTCACATGTTTGCTTGTTTCTTTTAGTTTGAGTAGTACTTGCTTGTGCGTGGTAGTTAGGAGGTTTTTAGAGAGTTTAGATATGGCATCCCAATCTGGGACTACCACTCAAGAGGTCCCTTTCCAAGGTGTACCTTTTGTATTCCCTCCAAGTGAAGGTATTGGTCCTCCCTTTATTGCCAATCTAAATCTTTCCTGGATTAACTATAGGATTACTGTTTTGGCTGTTTAATCCGGTAATTCCTGTTACACCTAATGTCTCAAACATCACCTCTCCTCTGGAAGAGGATTGACCTCAACCTAATCCCTCTCCTTCTTCATCGGTTGTTGCTTCATCCCTTTCTTCTTCTTCGCTTGACCAAAGCTCTATGATTAGTAGTCATGTGGATAAGAAGAAGAAGAAAGGGAAGGGTAAAAAGAAGAAGGATAAGAAAGAGAAAAAGCAACAACCATCTCCTCTTGATGGTGCTCGTTCTAAGAGAACACTCGGAAAAGCCAAGTTCCCTTGTAATCTTTGCAAGGGGGGCCACCTTCTTAAGGAGTGTCCCGGTATCTCCCATGTACAAGAAGAGTGGTCTAAAAGGTCTAAATTTTCTGTGTCATCAACCTCTTATTATCATGTTGACGATACTCCTTCAACTAGTGACCCATTGGTAAAAGGTCGTAAGGGTAAAGTCTTGTATCCTTGTTTGTTATTAAATGATATGCATCGTAATTTTATTTGTCCAAGCATGGATGAAGCTTCGCATTGGTTGGAAAATATTACTGATCATCAACATGTGACTCCAACAAGTGATAATAAGCTATCCCCCGATTCCTCGCTGGTTGACTAAGTGATCAATTCAGTTTCATCTATAATTGATCCCACTCTTCTTTCAGAGAGTGAAGTGGTTGAGTTGATGTCATTTCCACCCGATCCCACTCTTTCATTAGAAAGTGTTAATATTGAAGTAGTCTCTTTGACCAAATATTCGTCTTGTTCTTCTCTTCCAGTAGAGAATGAACTGAAACCTGCCAAAGTTTTTATGCTTCGTTCTGATTGTTCTCGACAAGAGGAAATTTTGTCCCTTTCGATAGAACGCTCTACAACTACTGAGGTTATTTCATTTTACTGGAGTAACCTAATAGAGTCTTGTCTTCATTCGAGTGTTCCTTTCCAGATAGTTGTGAATGTTACTGCTAGGTGGATACTTCGCACTATTGTTGACGAAGGGGCTTCTGTTAGTATTCTATCCTCAATTGCTTGGAAAGCTTTAGGTTCTCCTCAGCTTGTGCCATCCACTGGATTTTAATCGTAGACCTACTACACATTTAGGGACCCTTCCTTATTTGCCTATTACATTAGGAGGGAAAACTGTCTGTATTGATGTTATGGTGGTCCAAGGTCCTTTAGATTTTAATGTACTCCTTGGACATGATTATGTGTACACCATAAAATCCGTAGTGTCCACACTCTTTATAGTTATGCATTTTCCCCATGATGGGAAGATTGTGACCATTGATCAACTTTCCTTTGTTACACCTGACCATCGTGTTAATCCTAGTAATCAGACTACCCTGAATCTGCCGCATGTTCTTGTGTTTCCTTCCGCTTATTCTAGTTAGCTTCTTCCCGTCATAGGTAAAATGGGGGGCATGGATCTAGTCTATGGACATCATAATGGAGCTAAACTGCTAGCTTTTATGTAATGGGGGAAACCTACCAACCTCTGGATATCATGTTCGGTGGGAGCTGGTTTGAAAGCACAGTTTACTTTTGGTTTCAAGCTCATTAAAAAATAAAACCACTTCTTAAGCATAGTTTACCTTTTGGTTTCAAGCTTGCATAAAAATGATACCATGTGGTGAGCAAAGTTCCCATTCGATGTCAAGCTCGTTAAAAAATGAAGTAGGTTTTCTTGAGCATAGTTAATTTTCTATTTCAAGCTCGTTAAAAAATGAAGTGGGTTTCCTTAAGCATAGTTTACCTTTTGGTTTCAAGCTTGCATAAAAATGAAACCATGTTCCAAGCATAGTTACCTTCCGTTTCAAGCTTGTGTAAAAATGAAACAGATCCCCTTCCCTTGAGTCGAGTCTTCACTTTATTGTTAGAACTTGAACCTTCTTTTCACCTGCCCAATTCTCGTTCTTCCTACCCCCTTGGTGAACATTTTCACATTAGTAACTAGGTTTTTAGGTTGGGTATGGAAGAAGAATCGTCAAATGAAACGAAGCTTGGGGGCATGTCGAGCCACTAGAAACCATGCTATGGGTAAGATTCGCTAGCAATCATGCTGGGGGAAAGCTTCCAACCTCTATATATCATGTTAATGGAATTTTTTCAAGCATAGTTTACCCATTGGTTTCAAGCTTGCGTAAAAATGAAACCAATCTTTGAGCATTCTTTCAACTGATCTTCGAGCTCGTTAAAAATAGTAAGATGGTGTTGAGCTTACTTTTCATTTTTCATGCTCTGGTTAAAACATGAAATTTGGTTTGAGCTTAGTTTATTAATTTTTCATGCTCTGTATTCAAACATGAAAAAGTCTAATGGAGTCTCATTTAAACTCTTTTCGGACTCTTAAAATGTGAAAATATACTCGAGTACTTGTCTTCTTCATACTCATAGAAGTATTTGAAGAGTTGTCTCTCTAACGGTAGATTATCTCTTTTTTAGTTCGGATAGAGTATTTACGAAAAAGGAACACTCCATCCAATCATGACTGGAAGAGTTCTCTAAGGTATTATTTTATACTTTTTCGGGCCTCATGGACTAAATCGTATGAAAAAGGACCCCTTTGGAGTTTTCTTTAGTTTGTTCAGACTCTATAAACATGAACTACACTTAGTTTTCTTTCATTGGACTCGTTAAAATTAAACATTGAAAGACCCTTTTTTGGGAACGAAGCCCTCCTCTCTCAGGTTCGTAAAACATATGAGTTTGGACTTGTCTTCAGACGATCTATAACGAGTGTTTGTTACCCTCTTTGAACTTGTAAAACCGAAAAGAGGCACTCATCAATCATGATGGGGAAAATGGGAAGGGAATCATTTTTCAAATAAATGGCAATAGTTTGTCATTACCTTTGAACATGGCACTTGTTTGCATATCATTTCAGTCAATTGGGTATTCAGCTAATTTTCGTGACGATCCACTTTCATGAGTCATGTCACTCCTTTGAGTCTTTCAAAAGAATTCATTGTCCACCGTTGTACTGTGTGTTTGTCTGGTTTAGTAATGCTACCAAGTATTTTGTCGTGCCTCCTGATGTTCAAAGGGAAGTTGAAGAAGTTTTACCTTTGCAATCAAAATAGTCTCTGTGTCAGTAATTTTGAGTCAGTTTATGGTTACCTCATCCACATCATTCCAGAACTATGTTCCGAGTTTCATGTCATTGATGTGGGACTCATCATGGACCTCCTTTAATGAGACTATTTCTGTCGACGTCAGCTCATTATCCGAGAAATAGTCTTAGAAACAAGTTTAGTACCTTGAGATATGTATGCCTTAATGAAAGATTCTCTTGCTCTCGACATAGGTTCACATCATTGACCTTTGATCAATAGAGTCTACTGGGTGTTCGACATCAAAACATCTATTCACACTTAGTAGATTGTACTAGGGTACCTTGGGAATCATTGACATCAATGGTGATCTCCCTTGTACTTGTTAACGGTTCACATCTTTGGCTGGTAATCAAGTGGTTTCTACCATGTTCGACTTCAGATCATCGTAATCACATGGATATAATAGTACTTTGTAGAAGATGAGACGAAGACCCTAGGTATTTGTTTAGCACTCATTGCTTTCCCTAGGTTGTGATGGAGTTTTGTATATCTAGCATGGATCCACATTTGTATGGTCGTGGCTATGCTCAAATTTGCGTCTATATGACATAGATCTACGTTGTATGTTTGGTAGCTATGTCCAAGTTTGAGTCCTCTATCACATGGATCTACGATTTATTCTAGTAGCCATGCCTGTTTATTCCTCTCATGGATCTGCTTTGTATTGGTCCGCATCCATGAGTTGGTTACATTTGTCTATGATTCAAAAGTATTGATGTACTACAGATGCCTACTAGACGACATTATCCGACCGAGCTGACATTTTCACCTCAAAGTGACAACTTGTTCTCTGAAAGCTCTCACTTATCATATCCCTCTAAGTCTCATGATTTGGGGGGAATTATGTTATACCTAAATCCTATCACCATCATGTGATGAGACCCTTAATGTCCATGTTTTCCCTTAATCCCAACACTTGGAGTGGAAAATTGCTCTGCTTGTCAATTCTACTTGAAAAACCCTAGCATCGCACTTACCCTGTGGCTGATGAACGGTACCTTTCTCAGCATCGCCTATATCCTATTATAGAGAAGTGCTGCCACCGCCTATGGTCTTTGGTCTTAAAGTGGTTCTCATCTCAACCGCTCTGTCATAAGGGAACAAGAGCGGTACCCTGGGTAAAATGAGAAAAAGAGAAGTTTCTTGAGGCTTTTAGAACTTGAGCCTTGTGTCCTCCCTTATCCCTATCATTATGGGTTAGTTTGAGCTTGAGATCCCCCATGGTAGGGTCTTGGAGCCACCTCATCCACCATTCTCTCAAATATTCCTATCCACTGAGACTTATAAATACAAGCTCATATCCATAGTTGAAGGGGAGAACTATAGAGGTATTGTTATGCTGTTGGATTGACTACCTATTCCAAATCATTGGAGAGCATATAGAGAAAAGTTGGAGCTTATGGGGATGAAGTGTTTGTCTCGTGGAGGGGCTAGTCGACACTAAGGAAAAGGTTGTAAGTTTCTCCATACATTCTTAATGCAAAGCTGATTTCCGTCCCACATTACTGTTGTTTTGATTTCACATGTATACCTTGCTAGATTCCTTAGTCACTAGCATGGATACGTAGATGATTTTCTGGTAGCTTTGATGTGCTTGTATGTTTGATATGTTTGTAGGTACACAGGTTCATAATCGAAGCAGTATTCTAGGTGTCTACAACATTCAGGGAAGGTCTTCATCCTTTGCCATTCACTCATTTGTTCTGGATTTGAACCATTCAGACCAGAGGAACAACTTCTGTCTGCAGAAGGTGCAATATTCTTGATAATAGTAAGCTCCCAAAGAAAAGGTATGAGGTTGGGAAGGAAAGAAGAGTTTCCTTTGTTCTTGACCTAGTTCACAATGATGTCTCCATACCAATGCCCACAACATCTACAAATGGATCGAAATACTTTCTGACTTTCATTGATGACGAATCAAGGTATTGCTGGATCTACTTCCCAAGTAGAAGTCTGAGTTGTTTGAAACCTTTAAAATTTTTAAAGCCTTGCCTGAGAACACCCTTAGGAATAAAATCAAAGCAACGGGATCAGATAATGGAGGAGAGTATGATAAAAGAGAATTACAGCAATTGTGTTCTTCAATACATATTCAAATGAAACACTTAGTCCCATACACACCACAACATAATGGTGTAGATGAGAGGAAGAACATATATCTCAAAGAGATGGCTATATGCCTTATTGAAGCAATAAATCTTCCTACATATCTATGGATTGAAGTAGTGAACGATGACTCGTACATATAGAATAGAGTTCCTCACAAGTCATTTATTGGGTTCACTCCTTTCAAAGAATTGTCGGGACATAAGCCCAATGTCTCACATCTGAGGGTTTTTGGATCCAAGGCATGGGACAAAATTCCTACTGACAAGAGGAAATCCTTCTAAGCTCAAAGTAGCAAATGCATACTGCTAGGATATGTAGATGATGCAAACGCATACAAACTCATGGATATTGCAATGAAAAAGTGCTTCATAGAGTGTAATGTTCAATTTTAAGAAGATTAGGTGCATGATCCATAGCCAACTAAAGAAGGTATAGTTACTCCACCAACTCTATTTGCATATAATGATGTCTTTACTAATATTTCGGATTCAGAGCCCGAAGAGGAGGATCAATATGATTAAGATATTGATGTTGAGAATGAACCTCAAGTAGATCTAGATCCAGCACTTTCTCCCACTCAAAGGCCTAAATGGTCCCAAAAGATCATTGAATTTGTTGGGAATAGTGATGGGAATCCAGAAGACAGAAGAAGGACAAGATCTCAATATTAGGATGAAAACCTTGAACTCTACCATTCAGATCCACTTCTCCCTGAGAGGTTCTTTATGATGATCGGGTATGATCCCCAGTTTTACAGAGAGGCTTTCCATGATCCAAGGTGGAAGGTAGCCAAGGAGGATAAGTTTGATTCGCTACAAGACAACAAGACTCAGGATCTTATCACTTTACCTCTTGGGAGGAAGTTAGTATAGTGAAAATGGATCTACAAGACCAATCTAGCAGCAGATAGAACCACTACCAAGTACAAGGCTCTATTAGTAGCAAAGGGGTACTCATAAGTCCATGAGATGGACTACAATGATACATTTTCTCCTATTGCAAGAATGGACTACATAAGGCTAGTCTTGGCCATTGCAACCTCAAAGAGGTGGGAGGTACATCACATGGATGTGAAGAGTTCCTTCCTCCATGGTGACCTAGAAGAGGGTATCTATATGAAATAGCCCGAGGGGTACGCTGAAGATTCCTCCATAAATTGAAAACTGAGGAAATCTCTCTATGGGGTCAAGAAATCCCCAAGGGAATGGTATGAAAAGATGGATCACTACCTAATGTCATGGAAATTCTAGAGGAGTAATTCTAACTACAATGTCTACATGTAGTAGAAATGGGGCTCATTACTGTTGATTGTTCTTGTCATGTCCCCTCCCATCCGAGAGGACGTGAACTACGACACTGGTGCTATCATTTAAGCAGGGATCTAAGCCCCATGAGAATAAACAATACAAATGCATTGAACATAAATGATTTACAGAAAAAAATGCAATCTACAACGGAAGAAAAAACATTAATTCAAGCATTCAACATGTTCATCATAATTCATTAAACAGTTACAGTTGCAAAGGTTAAGCACAAGAGATACTTATCTTGAGAAGAATCTTCCCCGCAACTAGCTATGTTGTTGCAACATTCCACCCAACCATAGGACAGTGTGCTCCTCAATCTATCAGCACCACTACCACCCCCGAGCTGGGCATGATTTCCACAAGGAACTAGGGAACACAGACTCATACACAGCAAGACCATACACCCACAGTCAAGCCAATAATAGATGGGTTCCTTGAACTTACTCATCCAAGCCAACTCAAGAATGCACTTCTCAGAAAAATACAAGTTCTGGGTATGGAAAAAACTGTCCTCGAAACCAAATTTGATAATGGTGAATGGGGAAAAATGACCCAGGGTGAGAAATTCATTTTATAAACGTTCTATGGGCATCACGTGGGAAAAAACGACCCCTCAGAATCCCCCAATTCATAGACCTATTCTCCCATTGACTGTGCAACACCAAAAATGAAATTTTCCAACCGTATGAAGGAGGAAACAATAGAAAATCATCAAGGAGATATCCTAGCCATTGAATATTAACAAAGCAACTTCCTAGCCATGGGGAAAATAAAGGAAATTGATGCAACGTGAGGAAAAATGCCCCAGATATCTAGAAAACGCATGAGAAAGAGAGGACGTGAATGCCTGATGGAATGGGCAGACGTCTTTGGGTTTTTACTTGCCTAGGAAGTCAAAACACATTTTCCAAAATCTAATGGCTTCTCCAATTAGAATTTGAACTGCCATACTCTTCCCATCCCCAAGCATTAACTAACTCAACCACTTCTGGCACTTAAATAAATGATTGGCACAAGAAGACAAAATGGGTAGTTGACATCTTGATGGGTTTTCCCTTTGACATTTGGCTTTTTCCCATTGGCTCAAGGGTTTGAATATTCCCCCCTATTCCTTAGGAAATCATGCCCCCATCTCTTTAATGTTGCATTGACATAGCTGGTTGTGGGTAATTTAATTAAATTGCATATGTACATGATGCCCAAATTATAATGTGCTGGTGTAGCACGAAATATCATTGGCATCGATTTTAATTGCCGAAACGTAAAATGCTAAATCCATGGTGGGGCGTATGCCTTGAGCTCCACACCATGATTTAATAATTCTATTTACATCATATATAATTTAATGCAATGGGGGGTCAAAACTGGGGTGTTATAGTTTTGTATGTGGATGACTTGCTAATTACTAGTGGCCTAGCTGCTAGATTGATAAGCATCATGTTAGCTTTGAGCGAAGCATTCTCCATGACTGATCTAGGACTGTTAAGGAAGTTTATTGGTCTCGAAGTAAATAAAAAGGCTTCACAAATCATGATTACATAGTCCATATACATAGGAGAATTGCTCAAAATACTCCACATGACTGATTGTAAAGAAACACCCTTCCCCTTCATACCTGACATCAGGTTGGAAGAAAGTGGTTCCACACCACTAGTTGATAGTACAATCTATATAAAGCTGATTGGTAGCCTAATGGAGACTATTTATTCTAGATACATGCAAAAGACACATGAGCTGCATTGGAAAGCATCAAAGTGCATCTTATATTATGTGCAAGGTACAAGGGAGTTTGGGACCCACTATCCTGCAAGCGCAGAGACAGATTTGATTGGTTTTACTGATTTATACTGGGATGGTGATAGTATTGATAGGAAATATACAACAATATTTGTGTTCATGTTGGGATCTAGACCAATCTGCTGGTCAAGCAAGAAGCAAGCAACTCTTTCTCTCTCGTCAGCTGAAGCAGAGTATTGGGGGGCTGTGAATGCAACTATTTAGGTAGTTTGGCTATATGGGATTCTGAAAAAGTTTGGTATTCACACTTATCCTTCAGTAGACCCATTTTTCGATAATCATGGTGCAATCAATATATCCAGTGATCCAGTTCAGAAGCAACAAACTAAGCACATTGAGCTCCACATGCACTACATCTAGGAACTAGTGCATAGTAAGGCCATCATTCTACATTAATGCCCTACAGAGGAGTAGATTGCAGACATATTCACCAAGTATTGTTAGTTTTTCAACATTAATCTAGCATTATTAGGATCTTTAATTGAGAGAATAGCAAGCACAACAATCAAACACAAGAGATAATGAACACAGTGTTTTTCATCGGGGAAACCATAAATGGAGAAAACCCCGCAACTTCCTCAGAGATAGAATCAACACCAAAATAGAAAATCCCAAAACAGTAAATGATCTCCCGATAGCAGTAACCTTCTTCTTATCTAGCCCCAATGTCTTCTCCTTCCTCAACTATGCGCTACCCTTGAGTGTGTATGTGATGTGTGCTAAATAGATAAGTCACCTCTCTATTTATACTGCTTCTAGGCATGACTAAAACCCTACTAGGGCCAACTTCACTAAGTGAGTCTAATAACCCTAGTGCCCCAGAACTGCGGGGACTTTAACCCTTAGACAATAGGAGGGTTACCCACAATGACTTGACATGACTTGTTTACATTATAGATCCTCCCAATGGAAACATCGGGGCATGACATCATGACTCAATTACATTATAGACACATCCTGGAATAAACATCGGGTTACAAGACATAAGATACATAGATGAATACATTCCGAAGTTACAAATACATGAACACTCCCTCTTAACTAGGAAGGTATTCTTTCGACACAATTTTCAGCACTGGTCTTCTTCTCTGTATCCACTGGATCATCTCGTCATCTTCATCTTCAAGTCTTCTTAGTCTTCAAGTCTTCTTCATCTTCGATTCTTCTTCATCTTCGATTCTTCTTCGTCTTCAATTCATATTTTTCTTCAAGTCTTCTTAGTCTTCATGTCTTCTTCATCACGAGATCTGTATCATCATGACTACTAGATCATCACTACTGGATCATCATCTCATCTGGATTATAACTCGATCTGGATCGCCATCAAGTCTAGATCATCATCACATTTGGATAATTACTTGATCTGGATCATCATCGAGTCTGGATCATGATAAAAAATGGATCGTCACTTGATCTGGATCGTCATCAAGTATGGATCATCATCACATTTGGATCATCATCACATGTTATCTCAGAATGGTGCTATCTCGATTCTTCTCGTCACAGGAAGTTCTATAGAGTCAATCCTGTAGGCCTACCCTTCATGTAGGTCTTCATCAGAGCTTATATCTAACACTTAAGTTAGAATGACCCACCCAGCTCTTACATCTGACCTCATCTTGTCAGAAAGGCATGCCCAACACTCACATTTGACCTCATCTTGTCAGAAAGGCCCAACACTCACATCTGACCATGTGTAAACACATCGCGCCAGAATGGCTCAGCAATTATATCCGATCATGTGCAAGCACATTGCATCGGAAAGGCTCTGCACTTACATCTGACCTCATCCTGTCAGAAAGGCACAACACTCACATCTAACCATGTGTAAACACATCGCACCAAAATGGCTCAGCACTTATATCCAACCTCATGCTATCAGAAAGGCTCTGCACTTACATTCGACCATGTGTAAACACATCGCATCGAAAGGGCATGCACTCACATCTGATCATGAAGGAACTAATGCTATCATCGCATCAGAATGTCCCCTAGTCCTAGAGTTAGCTACCTGGTAATTGATCAGGTGCCTCCATTATCCTAGAGAATGGAAGTTGCCCTTACATCTGACCTACTCGTCAGAATGGCCAACACTCACATCTGACATGGGAGGAACTTAATAATTTAGCCATGACAGAATGGTTCATCCCTTACATCTGATCAAGTGGGAACACATCCCTCTCTCACATCAGAATGGCTTCTCAGTCCTAGACTGAGTTTTCTTGGTAACTGACTAGGCACCTCCATTCCCAAAATGGAAACAGCTCTTATATCTGATCACTTAGGAATCAATCCTACAGTTGCATCAGAATTGCTTAGCACTCATATCTGACATGTAAGGAACCAAATCTTCTTACTATGATAGAATGGCTCAGCCCTTACATCTGACCATGGAAGGAAATTAATCCTCTCCCATGTTAGAATGGCTCACGGACTCATCACTTCCCTTTAAAGGGAACCTCGATCTAGAGAACACCAAGCTTCTCCCTGAAGTACTCAAACTTCACCCTAGCTAATGGATTCATCAACACATCAGCTATCTGATAGTCCATCGCAACATACTGGAGCTTCACTGCTCCCCTTTGTACCATATCCATGATATAGTGATACTTGATCTCGATATGCTTCGACTTGTCATGGAACACTGGATTCTCTGACACCTTCACGCAACTCTGGTTGTCACAATGTATACAAGTAGCATCCAACTGGAGATCAAATAAATCAGACAATAACTTCCTCAGCCATACTACCTCACAACTAGCTAAACAAGCTGTAACATACTCTGCTTCAGCTGTACTTAGTGCCACACAGGATTGCTTCCTGCTAAACCAAGAGATCACACCTGATCCCATACTGAAGCAACACCTTCAAGTGCTCTTCCTATCGATGGCACTGCCTACCCAATCTGAATCAACATAACCCTCCAGGTTAATCTTCTGATTCACCTCGTACTTGAGCCCATAACCAACTGTACCCCTCAGGTACCTCAGAATATGCTTTGCAGCAATCAAGTGAACATTTCTCGGATCTATCAGGAACTGGCTCAAGGTGTTCACAACAAAGCAAATGTCAAGTCTCGTGTTCGTTAGGTACATCAAGGACCCAATAATCTGACGATACATCGTAGCATCAAATGACTCTGATGAAGCATCACTCAATAGCTTCAGGTTTGATACCATAGGTGTGGCCATGGCTTTGCAGTCCATCATCCTAAACCTCTTCAGGATCTCTACTGCATACTTCCCTTGTCCAAGGGAGATTCCATCTGCACTATGCCATACCTCCATGCCTAGGAAATAATGCATCATACCCCAAGTCCTTCATTTTGAACTTGGCAGCAAGATTTCTATTCGTATTAGCAATCAACCCATCCATACCTGTCACAAACAGATCATCTACATATAGTAGGAGCATCACTGGGTTTCCATCTTCAACCTTGTAGTACAGGTTGGAATCTGCTTTACTCTTGGTAAAGCCCAAACTGGATAGAAAGATGTCAATTCTGCTGTACTAAGTCCTGGGTGCCTGTTTCAAATTGTACAGGGATTTCTTCAATTTGCACACATGAGACTCTCTGTCATGTGTCTCAAAACCGAGAGGTTGTTCTACGTACACTTCCTCTTCCACTACACCATTCAAGAAGGTAGTCTTGAGATCCATCTGGTGTATCTTCCATTTCATCACTGCAGCCAGAGCTAGTACTGATCTGATGGAAGTGTATCTGGCTACAGGTGCAAAGGTTTCTTCATAATCTATTCCTTCTTTCTAAGAGAAACCCCGAGCCACAAATCTTGCTTTATATTTTTCAATGCTACCATCTACAGCATGCTTGATCTTGTAGATCCATTTGGAAGTTACAACTGACTTCCCTTATAGTCTTGGGACAACATCCCAAACATCATTTTTCATGATCGATTGGTACTCTTTGATCATAGCATCCTTCCATTCTTTCTGTTCTGCCGCTTCTTCATAACTGGAAGGTTCTTTATCAATGAAATCACATACTAAAGCTACATACCCGGAGCAGGATCTGGTCCTCTTTCTTTCTCTGTGATTTTCTTCTGGAGCCCCATATCTTTCCGCACCTTGGATAATTTCACGTACCCAAGAAGGTTTCCTCTTATGAGGATTCTTCTCCAGAGGTGGATCTATAGGTCTTTGTGGTTCTTCAAATTCTCGATCTTCTACTTGAGTTTCTTCGTTCATGGTTGTATCATGAATTCTGGGTGCTTCAGGTTCTTCAGGTTCTTCAGCAGGTCTCTTTCTGGATTTGTTGCAAGCTGTGTCTTCATCAAATGTCACATCCCTACTGATGTCAATCTTCTTGTATCCTGGGAAATATGTTCTGTAAGCCTTCGGGCTTTCAGAGTATCCCACAAATATACCCTTATTTCCTGAAGGATCTAATTTTGTTCTCTTCTCTTTTGGAATGTGTATGTAAACAGGACAACCAAATATTCTGAGATGGCTGACTTTTGGTTTCTTGCCGGAGAAGACTTCTTCAGGAGTCTTGTTCTCGAGTAATATATGTGGAGTACGGTTCTATACATACACCGCTGTTCTGGAAGCTTCCGCCCAAAAATGCATAGGAATATCTTGATCATGAAACATAGCTCTTGCAGCTTCCATGATAGTTCTGTTCTTCTGTTCTGCAATCCCATTCTGTTGTGGATTATAAGGAGTGGACAAATCCCTCTTAATCCCTGATTCTTTACATAGCTCTTTGAATTCATTCGAAGTGAATTCTCTCCCAATATCTGATCGAAAGGTCTTGATCTTCTTTTCAGTGTGATTCTCGATCAAGGCTTTGAATTCCTTGAACTTGCTAAATACTTCGTCTTTGTTCTTCATGAAGTAAACCCATGTCTTCCTAGAAAATTCATCAATAAAAGAAACATAATATGCATACCTTCTTAGTGAGCTTGATGACATAGGACCGCATACATCGGAGTGGATGATTTCCAAGATTCCTTTTGCTTTTCTTTCGCTACTTGGAAATGTCTTCTTTGTGTTCTTTCCTTTCTCACATCCTTTGCAGACCCCATCAGGTTTTGCTTTTATTTCTGGAAGACCTTCAACAGCTTTGCTTGCAAGAGGTAGTGCTCTGTAATGCACATGTGCAAGCCTTCTATGCCAAAGTTCATTTGGCTCTACTGTGTCACTGACCAAGGCTTGTTCTGGGTGGCCCTTCAATTTGTACAAACCTCCTTCTTGTTCACCAATCACTATTGCATCATTAATAGTCTTTCCTTTTGGCCACATGACGACTTGACCATATATGAATGCAACCCTCATTCATTTTGCATCTAATGCTGATATGGAGAGAAGGTTCTTCTTGAGTCCTGACACAAACAATACTTCCTTCATTGTTATAGACTTTCCAGAGTCTAGCTTATAGGAATATTCCCCACTACCTTTTATTGGATACTGGTAGTCATCTCCTAGCTTCACCTTGTGAGGTGATTCATGTTCTGAGAGTTTCATAAAGGATTCCTTGAATCCAGTCATATGTTTGGAAGACCCACTATCTATAAGCCAATCATCACTTCCATGAGTAATGTTTCCCGTGAGAGCGTAAATCAAAACATATTCATCCTCGCTTGAAGAATCTTCACTTTCATATCTGATTCTCTTTGATGAAGGTTCATCATCCTCTGCAGCATGATCATGATGTCTTCTTTTGTTTCCCTTCTTCTTGTGAGAGATACTTTTGTTCTTAGGACAATCTCTAGCAAAGTGTCCTTTTTCATCACATGTATAACAAATGAACTTAGACTTATCTCTAGGTTTTCTAGAGTTATTCCTTTGATGAGAGTACTTACTTCTGTGATGGCTGGATCTGGGTTTCTTGGATTGTACTCTGAGACCTTGATCTTCACTTCCCATCTTCTCTTCTCGAGATTCTATCCAAGCTTCTTGAGAACATTCTTCCCACAGTCTGCTGAACTTGACTAACTTCTTTCTAGCACAGATCCCTTGAATGAAGGAGTCCCATGTCCTAGGGAGACCATTCAAGGTGGTCATCACAATTTATGCATTCTCCACTTCTTCATATACCTCTTCTAATTGTTCCTTGATCTGAGAAACCCTTGCGAAGTAAGACTAGATGGTCTCTTCATTCTGGATCTTCACATTCTTCAGTTGATTCCTCAGAGTTATTTTCTGGTTTATGTTCTTCCCTTCAAAGAATTTGGTTAGGGCATCAAACATAGCTTTAGGTGTCTTGAGAGAGGACACTTGTGGGATAAGGTGATCCTTGATAGAATCAACAATGATCCTCTTTTCCATAACCAACTTCTTCTTATGTAAGGCCTTAGCCTCATCTCCCTCTGGAACTGGAACCTCCTCATTGATGTAGGAGTCCAACTCATTCTCTTCCAGGACCAGGGAGATCCTATACTTCCAAGCTCGAAAGTTATCAGCTCCCTCAAGCTTTTCATCAAGCTTGGTATGATGAGACATCTTAACTGAGAACCTCAAATGGAAATACAAAATATTTAGATCTTACCAGGTCAAGATGTCGGATCTGGATTTGGAGCTGAAATCCTACAATACTGGTTCAGGAGCAAATTAGGGTTTTGCTTTTTCAAAGTTTTGTCCAACAAAATGCTTTGAAATTGATCCCTAACTTCGATTTTGGGGAGGAGATCAATCCAGGCCTGGGCTCACTGAAAAATTCCTCTTCTGTGAAAAGCCCTAATTTCCAGCAGCATTGTCGAGTCCAAAACTGAAAAACCTCAGAATTGGATTCTGCTTCGACAGAAATATGCGCCCTAAGGAGGAGAGTTATTCCACCTTAATTTTGTTGAAAATCTATGGAGGAAGGTCTACAAACTAGGAATCCCTATTTCCTGCAGCTGCACAGTGTCTTCTTCTTAGGTTAGCTCTGATACCATGTTAGTTTTTCAACATTAAGCTAGCATTATTAGGATCTTTAACTGAGAGAATAACAAGCACAACAATCAAACACAAGAGACAATGAACATAGTGTTTTTCCTCGGGGAAACCATAAATGGAGAAAATCCTGCAACTTCCTCAGAGATAGAATCAACACCAAAATAGAAAATCCCAAAATAGTAAGTGATCTCTCGACAGCAGTAACCTTCTTCTTATCTAGCCCCAGTGTCTTCTCCTTCCTCAACTATGTGCTACCCTTGAGTGTGTATGCGATGTGTGCTAAATAGAGAAGTCACCTCTCTATTTATACTACTTCCTGGCATGACTAAAACCCTACTAGGGCCGACTTCACTAAGTGAGTCTAATAACCCTAGTGCCCTAGAACTGTGGAGACTTTAACCCTTAGAGAATAGGAGGGTTACCCATAATGACTTGGCATGACTTTTTTACATTATAAATCCTCCCGATCGGAACATCAGGGCATGACATCATGACTCAATTACATTATAGACACATCCAGGAATAAACATCAGGTTATAAGACATAAGATACATAGATGAATACATTCCGAAGTTACAAATACATCAACAAGTATTTCATTGAAAAAGAGACTTATCTATCCTATATCTCTTCTTGGTATAAAGTCTTGATTCAGTTATTGTTTCTAGTTTTTCCTACTTATTTTGAGGGTGGGGGTTTCACATGAGGTTTTCCCCATTTCCTCAGTTTGTTAAGCAATAATTTTTGCATCTAGATTGTATGGGTGACCTTTTGCCTTAGTTGGCAGGGCCCAGGTTTTCCAAGTTAGGATTAAGGGGGGGTGTTAGGATTAATTAATTAATCCCCTTTACCACCATAGTCTGTTTGTCGTTTCCTAGCTTAGGAGGTCATTATTGCTTGACTAGTGACATAGGGGACTCATTTGGGGCCCACATAACACTCAACACGCTTGTTTGGATGAGTTTAGGATCTCCATATACCAATCCATATAATTTAGGAATGCACTCTGAGTTCCACCAAGAGTCACCAAGAGTCACCAACATTTGACCCTAGTCAGTGATCAGTTATGTTTAGTTATGCTCTAATCCCCATCAGTTAGCTCACTTTTAGTCATCCTAGCACCGGCTTGGATGATTTAAGGGAGGTTGGGTGCATTTTCTCACATAACTAGATAAGTTAATTGTTGTGAACTGATTCAGTTGACCAGAGTTGCATTAGTGATCTCTAGTGGTGATTTTCCCACATTGAGTTATCATTGGAGTTAGTCCAAGTTGACGAATTCGAATCCTCCCTAAGGCATTCGATTTTTTATTATTGTAACACCATTGTATCACATACAGGTTAATGATAATTCATGTAGTGTTATTGTGACAAATTGGTTCAACATGTGTGTGCAATTTTCCATGAATATTTTTATCAGTTTACATTGAATTGCATTTCTTTTTTGCAACCTTCTTTTCATGGTGAATTCATTCAGGCATGAGGATCCTCAGATTTGGTAAATTAACAATAACTATGAGGTGAGGATTTAAAGGGAAGAGGATGTAAATACATGTAATTTTAATATGTGTTTGGGTGATGAGTGCCGAAGAAAAATGTTATGAGAAGCGACAATTTTTTGGAAGTACAGAGAGAGATTACATCATGATCATACCACATATCAAATTGAAGACTATTCTTAAGCAAAAAATTGTTTTTTTTTTAAAATTTTATTAATAACAATTATGGTTCTTTGGTCCAAATGTTTTTTGTTACTCATTGTTTCTCTATATTCTGTGCTCAGTGGAACCTCCCTATATCAATGCATAAATCAACCTCTATACAGTTTGTGATCCTAATTGTATGCCATTATTTTTAGTTGCATGGCATTGAGTGTTGTTATATAGTTTTCGTGAGTCCATGATATTCATGCAAAAAATGAAGTATTGTAGAGGAGGACTTATAAAACCGACCATTTGAATTTTATTTTGATGAAAAATGAGTGGACATTGGTAGCCAAGTTCACATAGGTAGTAGGCACAACGTTTTGGGTTCGTTTTAAGCCTAGAAGTAGACTAGTAGTTGTTCTCTGTTGTTACAACCGTAATCGCTGACACATTATGACACTTTATATTGTATCCCCAGGTGACTCAGGATTTAAAGTCACACCCCTATGGCGAGTGTGTTGTAGTCATCAATCATCACTCATCATCTTGCACAACAAAACAATGAGTTCATGATGTGAGTGAGTGAGTGATTATAATTCATGACATTTCCAATATTTTGAATGACAAGTCAAATTTTATAGCATAGGAATTTCAACATCTTGACAAATTTATATGGATGGGTAATTTCTAATGTTGCGCTTCTTTTGAAATGTTGATATAAATGATCTCCTTGTTATTTGGAAGGGTAAAATTCAGATTTTAAATTTTTTTTGAAGGGAAATTTTAACTTTACACTTCTAGGAACGGGCTAGAACCCTTTGGAAGGGATGGGAAGGGTTCAAATTTGAACACTGCATGCTCTATGTGTAAAAATTGCAACTAAATTTTGTAAAAAATTACATGTTTATAATAAGGGAAAGAGGAAAAAATAGAGGGAATATATGCATACGTATCCAATCTATCCTCCTCTTTGAATCTAGTGGTTGCAAACGTGTGAGCGTTCTCCTTCTCCTTGTTGGTAGTTGACTGCGGACGAGGAATGCATAATGGAAGTCATGGCTTAGTTTTTTTAATGGTGAATAAAATGCTCAAGTGTTATGTACTTCTATAATAGTCGAGTGTTATAGAAATACATAACATGTGAGCATTGTGTAGTTATATAATGCTCAAGCATTATGTATTTCTATAACGATCTAGTGTTATAGATTACATAGCACGCGAGTGTTATTGTTAACTATCCTACAAGTTTAATTACATGGATGGTTTGCTCATGTCCATTCATACTTAAAATAAACAATTGTATGTTTTAGAATTACTAAACTATCACGCGTTTCAGTGAAACTAATATTGCATCTAAATGGTCCCTCAACTTCGTGCGAGGGCCATATTCCATAAAACACAATAATAGTAATTTAGTTAAATATGTTTTCACTCTGGAGCTGCCACATACTATTGTAGGATAAGATGGATCAGAAAGAAGAGAATCTACTTTCATATTGGATGATTAATGTTAAGACTAAGCGTGTAGGTGTATGCCTTTTTGTGGTTGAGGTTCCAATTAGTTTGTCTTAATTTTTTGATTAATGGGATTTTGGGGGAGACCTAGTTTAGTTGCATCTACACAATGTCCACTCCATCTAAATTCTCATAGCATTTCTCTACAACTGTTAATATTTTTGGAGCTTCAAGGTCATCAAGATGACCTCGAGCAGTTATTAGATGGATTTTATGATGTAATTACATATACAGTTTACTGAGTATTAGTCTTGAAATTGGTCCCACTCTGGATGGGTAGCGGAATACCACAAGGATTAAAATCTACAACAACAGAGAAGAACATAAAAGAAATCACACATAGAGACACAAAGTTTACATGGTAAAACCCCTGAAGGGGAAACATCTACATGATAATGGAAAAAACATTCTATTTCTCAACAAGAAATTACAACCAAGAATAGGAGCATGTTTGGAGCCCTGTGGATCAATATTTGTCTCAAAGGGTTACATATTTAAACCAATATTTACATAGTTGCATAATTGATTCATTAACTGCTGATTTACTATTGTCCCTCTCTTTGCTGAGTTATTTTAACAAGAAATACTAAATCTTCCATGAATCTTGGATAGGACTAAACCATCTTATCCTCAATTGGATTGTCACCGATTCTCAACAATCTATATCTCTTAATACAATCACCATATCCAACAGATATAAACTTACTTGGTTTAGGATCTAATTTAGAACATTGGTTTTTCAGAATGAGTGCATAGCCATCACAACGAAAAACTCTAAGATTAGAATAGTCACATTGGTGACCTATCCATACCTCTTCTGGAATTCTACAATCAATTATTGTGGATGGTGATCAATTGACTAGGTAGCATTCTGTAAGCAATGCTTCTCCCCACAATTCCTACTGCAACTTTGCATTACTAAGAATGCTCCTTTTTATTTCAAGGAGAGCCATCTTCATGCTTTGAGCAAAATTGTTCTACTGCGGATTGTAGACATTGGTTTTATGTCTCTCGATCCCTTCCATCTTGCAATAGTTATAAAACTCCTTAGAAGTAAATTTGATTCCATTGTATGTTCGAAGACACTTAATGGAACTTCTAGTGCTTTTAGCTACCAAAGCTCTAAACTATTTGAATGATTCAAATACATTAGCTTTTCTTTTTAATAAATAGATCCATACTTTCCTGGAATAATCATCTTTAAAACTGATGAAATATTACAATCCTCCCTATGAAATTTTAGGATATGGAACCCAAAGATTAGAGTGAATATAGTCTAGGATACCTTTACTTGTGTAAGTTTCCAGGTTTAAATTCCTATGTAGCTTGTTTAGCATAAATGCAATGCTCAAATTTACAGATTTTAAACTAGGAAGTAACTTTCGATCAACAAGTACCTTCATACCTCTTTCGATCATATGACAGAGATGTTGGTTCCATAGAAGAGTAGAATTTGTTGCATTTGACGTTATTGTTGCATGATTGATTTTTGTCCTCCCTTCAAGTTTATACAGGTTACTGACTCTGTGTGTCTTCATAACAACCAAGATGCCTTTTTATATATTCAAAAATCCACCTTGAACTATGCCTTTATATCCATAGGAATCCAGAACTCCGAAAGAGATCAAATTTTTTTATGACATAATAAATGAAGTATTTTTCCTGGTAAGAACAATTTTAAATGTTTATTGTACATAGAAATTGTGAAGAAACTTTTAAAGAGTCTAAGTTTCTGAAAGTTTGTGAAGGAAAATTTTTAAAGAGATTTTCTTGTAAACAATATTATTTGAAGGTTTTTTTTTAAGAATATGAGTCAAGTGAAAGTTTATTTTTTGAGGAATAAGTGAAATTAAGAAAACAAATATGAGAAAATGATGGAAAAGACACATAATACTAAATTTTAGATTGAGAAGTTTACGGGGAAGAATAATTTTTAATTATGGAAAGTCAAGATGCGAGATATGCTAGTGCAGTAGGGGATGAAAATGCGTTACTGGGAAAGGTGAAGAAACATGTAGACATTTTAGATAAACATTGGGTGGACATGGATGATAGAGTCCTGAGTGCTATTCGATTATGTTTAGTTGACAATATTTTATCCAACATCATCTCAGAAAAAACACCAACAGGCTTGTGGGGAAAGTTGAAAGTCTTTATATGTAAAAATCATTGACAAATAGAATCTTCTTACAATGACAACTATTCATCTTATGGATGAAGGAAGGTAGAAATATATCTGATCATTTTAATTCTTTCAATACTCTTTTATGCCAATTGTCTTGTATAAATGTGAAACATGAAGATGAAGATAAGGAAGTTTTATTGTTGTGCTCTTTACCTGAATCTGGATATTATTTTGCAACCTCTCTCATTTTTAGTTCTGCCAAAACCATTGAATTTGATGCCATTGTGCGTTATTTTTAACATACTTTTCTTGTGAAAACCTAAGCTTAACATTTCTTCTGCATTTGTGTATTTAATACCTAATATATTTTTTGTAGCTCCTAGATCCTTCATATCAAAAGTCCTATTCATTTGAGCCTTCAACTTGTTAATGTTGTCCATGCGCTTGCTAGAAATAAGTATATCTTCAACTTATAACACTAGGATAATGAGTGATCTATTCGAAATTTTGAAATACAAACAATGGTTATACTCCTAGTATAATTTTGGCTCACCATGAAGGAATCAAACTTCTTGTACCATTTCCTGGGTGATTGTTTCATGCCATACAATGATTTCTTGAGATTGAAAACTAATCCTCTTTTGCATTGCTGCATAAAACCATTTGGTTGTTCCATATAAATATCCATTTAAGAACATTGTTTTAACATCTAATTTCTCTAACTCTAAATCAAGAAGAGAAGTTAAAGCTAACATAATACGAATAGATACAAGCTTTACAACATGTGAAAAAACCTCATGAAAATATATACCTTCCATCCTATAAAAGCCTTTTGCGGCCAATCTAGTTGTCTTCGAGTTTATGTCATAATAGTGATGAAGAAAAGGATTATATGTCTTGTGTACCTTATGCCAATGCAGTAGGAAGTTTGATGTATGTGATGATATGTACTAGACCTTATATTTCACAACCAGTGGGTGTTGTCAGTAGGTACACACAAAATCCATGAATAGAACATTGGAATGTAGTGAAATGAGTGCTTCAGTATCTTAGAGGCACAAGTGACTATTACATCACCTTTAATAGTAACAATGATTCTGTATGTTGTTATGTTGATTCAGATTTAGTAGGTAATTTGGACAAGAGACGGTCTAATTCAGTTTATGTCTTTAGTCTTATAGGTGGAGCTATTAATTGGATGTCGAAGCTTTAGGAAATAGTTGCTTTATCCACTACAAAGGCAGAATACATTGTAGCCTCACATTTGCATGTAGGAAATTTGGTTGAAAGATATTTTGGGTGAACTTGATAGGATGAAAAATAGTGTACCTATATTCTGTGGTATTCAAAGTGTTGTTCATTTAGCTACAAATCTAGTTTATCATAGTAAGACTAAGCATATTGATATAAAGTACCATTTTGTAAGAAAAGTCATTGACGCAGGTGGACTGGATCTGAAAAAGGCCCACATTCAAGAAAATTGTGCACACATGTTCGCAAAACCAGTGCTATTAGAGACTACAGTGGTGTTAGGATTCTCTTGGCTTGCAAAAGAGGTGATTAATAGTATTGGGCAAAGTATTTGATGAATTGTTGTTAAGGTGGAGATTGTTAAATAATGACAACAATTAATTGTTATTAATTGTTAAGGTGGAGATTGTTAAATAATGAGAAAAATTAATTGTTATTTCATGCGAGTGGCTGGAAGTTTTGTAACCGTTGGAAGTTCTTGTAACTATGCAACTTCTCAAATGGTTGTATTTCTATGTATTCATAGAGAAGTGAATGCATGAGCGTGAATGAATAGTGTAATGTTTGGTTGTAATCTCCATTGTTGAAGGAAATAATACATCAATCCTTTTCCTTGTGGATGTTTCCCCAAATTGGTGTTTTACCACGTTAAACTATTCTATTTTTTTGTGTGTTTACTGATTTGTTATGCATTTTATGCTGCAATTAACTCAATTTATCAGACTTTTTAATACCAACATATGTAGATTGCATCCTCCTTTGGACTTGAGATAGTTGAGTATCAACCCAACAAACACACTCACAAGTACCTCCAGCAGTTATAGGTTGTTTTATATTGAACATATATCGATAAATCTATCACAGATAGTGACCAACAAGGAGAGAAGGAAACTTCTTCCTTCTTTTATTTTCTTAAAGAGATAGGAATGACCGACATTAAATGGCTGCAAAATATAGAGTTGAAAAATATCACATCCCTTACATCACTCCCATTTGATTTCTCAGAACCTAAAAATTTATGACATTTAGATCTATCTGGCTGCACTAATATGATACAACTATTAAAATCCTTCTCTAAATTAAGGCATCTCCAATACCTAACATTACGATACTACAAGAATCTATCCATCCCAACTGATATCACTACTACAAGGAGGGGCATTTTAAGACAATAATTTAAGATGGAAAATTATATTGTCTTAAAGTTATCCACCAAATTAAATGTTTCATTTAATATTTTTATTTTGGTTAACCCATGGGTTCGATTCCTTTTGTCTCAACTGCTAGCTTTCATACACAACATGGAGCCCACACTGAGGAACCCAAGCATTTCAGGCTCTATTTTATGCCTTGTCGATGGTATTTGCAACGCAGAGCCCACATAAACCCTTGACTGTCATACACATCACGGAGCCCATGACCACGAACCCAAGCGTTTCAACCTCTGTTTTCTGCCTTGTAGGTGGGATTTGCGATGTAGAGTCCATAGGAACCCTTGAATTGCAGGTTCTATTCTATTCCTTCATGGTGTTTTATTTGTTTTATATCTTGGCAACAGGATTTTCAACACGGAGTCCACAAGAACCTTTAAATTTTAAGCTTTGTTAATTTATTGAACTATCCTCTACAACATATTTGGTTTGAAGAAAACCCTTCTTAAGTGTTGCTTTCCTTGGAATATGGGGGCATGGTGAGAATCAATGGAGCAGTTTTGATTCAAGATACTATTTTGGCCGTTTTGAAAAAAACCCTTTCAAAGGGTGAGTTGCGTTGGAAGAGAAGAAGGATTGTGAAAAAGGATGCATGGTTTTGATTTCAACTAGTGTTCCAACCATACAGATCCTAGTTCTTAGTGAGAACTGGTATATGTGGTATTGATGAGAGATGATCATGTCATCTCTTACAAGGGTTCAATTCTAGGATACCTCACAACTACTTGAATTTTAGACTCTATTATGTGCCTTCGTGGTGTTTTATGTCTTGGCAATGGGATTTGCAACACAGAGTCCACATGAACCTTTAAATTTTAAGCTCTGTTAATTTATTGAACTATCATATGTAGAATATTTGATTTGAAGAAAACCCTTTTGAAGGGTGGCTTTGCTTGGAATATGGGGGCATTTTGAGAATCAATGGAGTGGTTTTGATTCATGCTAGCATTTTGGCTATTTTGAAAAAAAACCTTTCAAAGGGTGTGTTGCGTTGGAATAGAAGAGGGATCATGAAAAAGGATACATGGTTTTGATTCTGATCAATGTTCCAACCATACAGATCCTAGGGCTCCATGAAAAATGGTATATGTAGTATTGATGAGAGATGATCTCATCGTCTCTAACAAGGGTTCAATTCCAAGATACCCTGCCATTGTTTGGGTTCAATTCCAAGATACATTTCCACTACTTTGTTTTCAGGTGTTAAGCTAGATGTCACCAGGTCTGTATTGATTTATGTAATCGATATCTTCTTTCCTAATTGATTGGATAATTAATGCACTTCTTCTATCTATGTTCAAATAAGAATGCCATTGAGGCTTTGAACTACACAAAACTAAATGGGAGAACATTCTGATCATGCTATACAACTGAGACCCAATAACACACAACAATGGAGAAAACATCGTATTTATCCAGGTATATCTTTATCCTTCTGTAATTTTTATGGTTTAGGGCATTTAGGGTTTAGTGGATTAGGTACGATTGATATTCTTTTAATGGATTAGGGTACAATGAATATTAACCAGTTGTTCTTTCACAACATAAACCTTTTCAAGCCACAAAGGAAGTATCATAACAATGTTTGGAGGCTCACAACCAAACAAAATTGAATGGGAGAACCATTCTGATCATGCGGTATAACCGAGACCCAATAACACATAACAATGGACTCGAAAACATATTTATCCAGGTATATTTTTAGCCTTCTATAATTTTTATGTTTATGGGCATTTAGGGTTTAGTTGATTAAGGTATGATTGATATTCTTTTAGAGGATTAAAGTAAGATGAATATTATCTTTCTATTCTTCCACAACATCAACCTTTCTACAAAGGAAATATCATAACAGTGTTTGGAAGCCTAGAACCAAGTACTTCTTGGAGGTCTTCAATGCTTGGGTCTTCATCTATCCACTCTGGAATGATATATCTAATTCTAGTTCCAGGTGGAGGTATCTCATTAAATATTTTCTTATATCCATCGTTGAATATGTAAAGCTGATTTTTTATTTAAAAAACACTCTTAAAATCGATCCTTGCAAATTCCGAAATTCATAACATATTTTATCAACAATGAACTCTTAAATCTAAACTCTACAAATTTAGAAATACATAATTTTTTTCTTAACAAATAGCATTAGAAGAAGATCCTTATCACCCCCAATTCAGTTATGTTTCATAAGATATTTCATCTAAACAACCATGACCCAAAGCTCCTAAAACCGAACTCCGCAAATTTAGAAATATATAGTAAATTTATCTAAATAGTCGAGGCTAAGAAAACTCCCAATTATCCTAATTTGGTTTTGTTATGATAAAATATGCAATCTAAACAACCATGACTCCAAAGCTAGCAAATTTAGAAATATATAAGAAAATTTATCCAAACCGCCAATGCTAGAAAACACTCCCAATCACCCCAATTCTATTTTTTTTCATAAAACATTTCATCGAAACAGCCATGACCCAAAACTCTTAAATCCATCTCTGCAAATTTGGAGATATATAACAAATTTTATCCAACAGTTGTTGTAAAAAGGGCTCCCATTCACCCCAATTCTATTTTATTTTATGAGTACAAGTTCATAGAAATGACTACCTTTCTCGCTAATGTAGCCTCCTTGTCTTTGACCCTTCTTGGTAGATATTCCAACACTGTAGAAAGATTTAATGTTGCGCTTGGTGAATCCTAGATCACTGTTAAAGGCCAACAATGTAACAAAGGCACCAACACCCTTGATTTATCTTGTTGTAATCATGAATTCTAAGGAATGTTCTACATTTTAGGGATAATCATTGTCCTCGGCATTCCGAGAGATCACAACCCACACCAATTAACTACTTTTATACATATCCATGCAAATTGAAAAGTACTATTTACCATAGCCATGCAAAGAAAAATGAATTGAATTGAAATTGAAAGGGAGAAGAATTGAAGCTGAATGGGTTCCATGGGAAAGTGGACGTCCTTTGTGTAAATTTTAGTAGATAAATGTTTTACAACATGATGTAAGTCTTCTATAAGTGGATTGTCCTCCCTACCAATTGAAAACTTGTGACTTCTAATTTCTTCAATGTGTTCCATGGGTGTTTCCATATTGATTGACAATGGAGCTGGAAAAAATCCTTAATAAACTTGAATATAACTATTTTAGATTTATTAGTAACACAACATGAACCATATTCAAAATGTGCTCTAGGAAATGGAAAGATTTAATAAAACAAGAAATATAGTTATTTTACTGCATTTATTTAGATTTAGTAGCAATCTATTCCAACTATTTGATTAATCACTTCTTGCTTGTGTCGGAACAATAATTTTTTCTGATTCCTCCCCTTAGCTTAGAAGTAACCAAGAGCTCTAGGTTTCCTTTCGTGAGATTCAATTTATGTGAAATAAATTTTCAAGTTCTCTCACAAAGATTCCTTGGATTTACATACATGTTTTAAAAGAAAATTACACTTTAAAAAACACAGTTATTATAATAAATTAATAGAAAGTTCTACCACCCTCACCATGAATGAAAGATTGTCCCATTTTATAAATCACAACATTAAGGCTTATAAGCCTTAAATCTTTGGTAATGAGTAAATGAAGTTAGAAAAATTGGTAATGAGTAAATGAGATGAGAAGTTGTAAATGGGGAAAATAAGAAACTTGCATTCTATATTTAATTCATATGGAGTATGAATGTGGAGTTCATCTCATAAGCGGATAATTTACATTTGTTAGCTTCTTCAAAGTGTACAACATTGCATGATACATATTTTGTACATTTATGGATGAACATATGATCAATTAAGGTGGAACAATGAACAAGGATGACCACTTTCTTTTTTTCTTGATATCAAGGGAACTAGATTGTGCATTGAATTGGTTAAATATATTGCCAATGTGTATTTAGATTGTCCTGGGCAACTTTGGTTACCCAACTGTCAATTAAGAAACTCATGTAAACTATGATGTGCATTGCTAAAATTTCATTGAGGTGCCATGGTGCATTTCCCACAGAGTTAGATGCTAAATTGATGGTGCACTTAATCATGGAAGAGCATTTGCTTTGAATTTGTGATGCTACATATGCACAAATGATTTATTGTTATTGGAGGAGGAGTGATCGAGGAGTGACCTTATGGCTTGTGGTGGTCTGGAAGATCGAAAGGATACATAGTGTGGATATAAAGTGAGTAGAGTGAG
>LPNX011159310.1:112860-161481 GCA_001517045.1 Pseudotsuga menziesii | reverse complement strand
AATTTGAAATTATAACATAATGTGTAAAACTGTATTATGACGCATTTTTTAACAAATTAGTAACATTGTTTTTTTACATATATATTTTGTATTTATAATTTTTTTAGTTGCAATGAGTGGAAATAATTTTCTTAGATAAATATTTATATTATAAAAATATTTTCAAAATGTATTAATATTTTTTTAATAATTTATTTTCGTTTATAAAAATATATTAGAATAATTTATGCTTCAACTAATAAATTAAAAGAATTTATGCACCACCATTCACTTATTAAGTTAATATGATATATTATTTATTCACAACTTTTTTAGTGCTAAAATATAATATACATTAAAACAACTAATAAATTAAAAGAATTTATACACAAGTGTTGACTTATTCAGTTAATAGGATATATTATTTGCTTGTAACTTTTTTATTGCAAAACAAAATATACATAACTTTTTTATTGCTAAAAACCATATATATTAAAATATTATATACTAATATGACATATTTTCATAATGTATAAATATTTTTTTAATAATTTATTTAAGAATAAATTAAGTGTTATATTATTTTCTATAAGAGATTTAACTATAACATTCATTTACAATAAAATGAATATATCAAAAAAATTTATGATTTTGATATTAATTCATTCTAATAATGCAATCAATATTATCATAATATTGTTAAAATTTTACATGTAAATAAATCTCAATTAAATCACATTAAAATTAAATTGATGAGAAATGTACTAAATATAAAAAGTCAACATAAATTAAAAAAATAACTCCTAAAAATAATTTTTTGTTTAATTTCATTTACAAGTTCAAGACAAATAAATGATAAAGGACAATACTTTTTTTCGAAATTTACAATGAATCTTAGTCATATCATTGCAGAGTTATTTTATTAAATTTATTTATAGTCAATTTAGAAAAGTAACTCAACCATGGTTATTTAAATTGTGTATAAAAAGTAGTGTAGAAGGTGAGTTGTCATATATACCTACCCCACAAAACCCCTAACTCATAATATTTTAATATATCTTATATTTTTGTAGTACATCTCTTAGGAGGCCCATTTTTGACCTCAAATTCTCTCTAATGGAAGGGATTGGCTCTGAAGTTGATATAGATCTTGGTTGTCCATTTGTATGCAATCCTCACCCTACTACAACCAAAATCTCATTTTAACCTTATGAAATTGGAAGTTGAATGATGGAGTCCATATAGACACTTTCCCAAGGTCTCTCTTACACTAGCAAGGGTTGGAGTGTACTAACTTACATTCTAGTGTTTGTTAAATATAATACAATCGCGAGAGATATTCTCTAGGAGGATGGAATCCTAGTCAATTAACTAGGGTTCCTGGTCAGTTAACTGGGTAGCGTAACTCTCTAGCAAGTACCCTAGGGCCCCAATAGTATATTGGGGTTCTTGGTCTATGACCAAGCAAGTTAGAGCCATACAAAAGTACCTAGAATGTGGATAGGCCCCCTATCTATCTCTAGGGAATTCTGGTAAGGGAGAATACAATTTCTTGGTCATGAGGACCAAGTAGATCCTGTAAGCATAGACAAAGACATATTGTTCTGGGACCAGGAATATTCTTGGTCTAGGGACCGAGTAGGTCCTTCAGGTGTGTTTCGAGACTCATGTGTTAGTGTATGCTAGGGATAGCACACTTGTTCCTTCCAGGGTTTCTTCTTGATCTTAAAATTATTTTTAGCATCCAAAATAAGACATAATTGGAGAAGTTTTAGGGTTGTTATATAGTATTCTTTTTTGGCTAGAGGGACTCCTATTTAGGGTTGTTTTATGTCTATTTTCTGCCCTAGCTACATATATTTTGACACCCAACACTTTAGATTTATGTGTTTGTTGGACATGCTGGTATTTTTTGAACTAACGCTCTTTGCTAGCCTCTATTCCAAGTCGATCTAAAGTATTTTGGTGAGTTTTATTTCCCCAAGTGTTTTCATCTTGCTTCTTTGGGTTATCACATTTCTCCTAGGGTTCCACCCATCTTCAAAAACTTACTACAACACTAATCATAAGTGTTTAGATCATCTTACTTGCAAGAAACTTCAAGGGTTTTAAAGATTTATTCCTTTTTAGGGATTCCTAAGAGGACCCACTTTAATGTATTTGATCCAAAGATTTTTTTGAGGCATAATTTTCTCAGTTATTTAGTTTATTTACAGGACTATTGTTTAGTAGAATTGGCCTCAAGGGTTGTGGATATAGGTTTTTTGGATCATCTTTATTTCTGGGTTTGAAATCCTCCTTGGCCCCTTCAATGGTTTTTATTGAATACTATGAAGACTTCTTCTTGTTGAATTGGATGCATTGTTCCTAAGATACACATGATGGCGTGCTTTGTATATTGGGCTGTAATGATTTCAGATGGTGATATTCTTGGTATTCACTCCACCTTATTTGGAGACAATGTTTATATTTTAAGGGTTGGTGCTTTTATATTGGATATTATGGTTGGTGATGCAAGGCCTACTCCTAAACTATCAACGATGATTCATGGTGGTTATAAAAAACCTATGAACACTTGTTTACTAAGGGACACACATATCAACCCATTTGAAACAATTTATACTCAATTTTGGTGGATATTATTCTTCCACATTATGATATTTGTTTCTATTGGTGTTATAGTTGATTTTATCACACTTGGTAGATCACACCTTTATGGCCTTCCATGTCCCTCTGCAGACTCCTTGGACCCCCCTTGCTCAAGTTATACTTTGATGAAACTTAAAAGTCCCTAAAAACCACCTGTTTATTTGTATACACAATTTTTAATCCAATACCCACGTGTACATGCATATTTTGAGCCAATACCCGCATACATCGGGAAATGTGCATAATTTTTTTTTTTGGAGTTTTCCTCATTGAGTCCCAAATAACTTGACTCTTGGCCTTCGATATGCCTGGAAACGCTCCTAATCGACCCTCCATTTCCTATTGGAGGGATATATATTGAGCCTCTTGGATGCATTGAAGGAGGAGAATTTTGGAGAGCAAGGAAACTATAGTTCATTGTTGCCTCACTTGTTTATTCATGAGTCTGCATCCCTTTGTCCCTTTGGAGTACACATTGATGCTATTCCCAAGATTGCCTTTGCTTTGTAAGCTTTCCATTTAGATGGAAGATTGAAGTGGTGGAGGCCCATGTGGAGGAATCAGTTTCTCCGTTTCGACGAGGTACTGACATAATTTGTCACTGTCCTATCTCTGTTTATTATTAATAGAAATATCCATTTCTCGCCCATTACATGTGTATAACTATGAATATTTTGTCCATGGATGTAGTTATATTTGTTTATACATAATGGTTTATATATGCTAGGTTATGCCTAACACTTTGATATATAGCATGATTGTCTTGTTTGTTGTTGTTGAGAGCTAATTGTAAATTCAATTGTGTTAGAAAATATCAATGGGGATCTACATCAACCATTCAGAATAAGGTATGATTCATATCCATTAGTGTTAGATGTATTTATTTCTATTGCACATTGGAATGGATTGATTTCTAGTGTCATTCGGTCTGTTGTGGTCTACCCCAAGCCATAGAAAGTTTCTGTCTGTAACATAATTGGCGACTCCGCTGGGGAGGTTCCTTGTTTTTCTTTTGGGATTGGGTGCACAATGTGCTTGAATTGCTCTATGTTTCTATGTGTTTCTGTGTTGGGTCTAGAGTTATGTTTTCCCATTAGTGTCCCGTGGAAGTAATTTTGGTCTTAGCCTATCATTTTACCCCATATTTATTCCTTTATGCGAGGATTTGCCTCACAGCTACGTATACACGTGGGTTTTGTCTGAATAGTCGCGTATACACGTAGGTTTTTTGAAAACAATCGTGCATGTTTCTCTTTTGAATTTGATTTAGATGATTGAGAGTTGCTGGGTGAAGTTTGAATGTTGCTGAGTCTTCTTGGGTGCTTTTGGTGTCTATCTTCTGCGTGTGTTTCTGACTAGAGACCTTTTTTATATTCTTTTTAATTAGAAGTTGTTCTTGTCATCTTATTTCCTTTTTGGTTTGGTATTAGTGTATTAGATTTCTTTTATCTTAGTTTCTTGCTTGGATGCCGTTTGATATTTGTTGCAGGGTATGGGAGTTGTAGAATCTTATTATTGCATTCACATATCACTTATTTTAAAAATACAAAAATATTTTATTTTTGGCATGTTTATGCATTTTTTGCATTTGCATAGTACTTGAATTAGGTTTGCTTAGTTGATTAGTAATCATGCTTTCATATAGGAATGGTTGCATTGTCATTTGAAGGAAAAACATATGCATATCATGTAGTGGCATACCTTGTTTTCTCATTTAAAGACAAAAATGCACTTGGCATTATTTGTTAGGTGTACACATTTACTTTCACTATTGGTGTTCTTAGGAGGCTCTTCTTACATAGGAGTTAAGCACAAGGAAGCGTACACGTTTGTGGTGGGGATAACATCTTTCCACTCTCTATGCAACATCGAATATATTTCCAGGACATTATTTGTATTTGGGGTATTTTGAGGTACCTTTGGTGCTTTCAAGCTTTGGGCTTTGCTACCTTACCCATACGGTAGATCCCTCCTGTGACTGTCTGCTTGAGAATTGGTTATATTGGGGTGACCTTAGTTGCCTTACCTAGGTATCGTAGGGGGTACTTACAGAGGTTATTCTGTGAGTGTCTTGGCCAGGTAGGGGTCGGACAATAGAGTCAATTTACGTGTTGAAGCCGAGGGCCACTATAATTGGTTACACACCTCCACTTGTAGTGTATGGGAGTCTCAGGCCTCTCCTAGGTGAGACATAACTGCTACATTTGGGAGCTCATTTATCCTCCCCTTGGATTGATCCCATGTTGGCTTAGATTCTCTTAGGAGTTTTCTCTGTGTGCACTAGACTGATTTAGGGTTTGCAATTAGTTTTAGTCTCTTTATTTTTGTGGAGTCATCGTGGATTTGGGAGTGAAAGTTTTTCGTTCTTGATGTTTAGCAGGTCTTCCTCCTTCATGGAAGAGAGCCAGACAATCTGGGTGGACTCATATTCACCATGATTCACATACCGATCTCACTATGAGTCATACATCTGAGATTCGGGAGCCGCCTCCTTCTCCACCCCCTGGGGTGGGGAATCTGCCAGATAGTGTATATGGGACTCCGGAAGAAGCTGATCCTTTTGAGGTTTGTGCGTCATGATGTATGATCCCAATTTTCAAATTTTGTAAACAAAGAGCGTCGATATTCTTCACATAGGTCGAGCGACGAGACTCATCCAGTACCCACTAGTACTATCCATTTTATATTTGGCATTCCACACGTTTCGGAGGTTGTTCCATCATTTAATGTCGGATCTCGTGTTGATCCTGTTACTAAGCTTGGGGGAACTACTATCCCTTTCCATCCAGATAGGTTTGTAAGTGGTGATATTGAAACTTCCACAGCTATTGTTGGAGGCTCTTCATACCCATTACCTAGGCCTAATACTAGTGTCCCCGTTCATGGAAATGGCCCTAGACATGTGAACATTGGAAGCACAACCTATATTCCATATTGTGCTCCATCGTGCATTGCACATGTTCCTTTGAATGAATTTTTAATGTCATATCCTCCCCATGGCTCACATGATCCTTCAGGTTGGAGTACTACCTCTAGCGATGGTGTTCCCTCGTCTTCCCACATAGTAGTATCACAAGGATACGTTCCTCCTTACGTGTATGTAGGTTATGTACCACACTATGTACCACCTTATATGTCTGGGGTTCAACCTGCTTATCACTCTTATAATTATGTCTATGTAGCACCCCGGTCTCAAGGTATTTTGAATTATAACATTCCCATGTACCCTTTTATGGGTCAAGTAGGAGGAGGCTATTATCCCACTAGCCAAGGCCATGGTACTTACAACCACCATACTTACATGAATCAGTCTTATCAGGGGGCATGGATCCAGATGGAACAACCTAGGCTCCCTTTTATAGCTATGCTAAACTTTCCTGATTTATCGAGATTGACCAATGATCGGGTATCTCATGATCCGACATGACCATTTGTTCCCTCCAAGCTTCCTTCAGGTATTCCAAAATTCGAAGCTAAGAGTGGTGAGGACCTTGGCGAGCATGTTACTACTTTCCACCTATAGTTCTCTTCGAATTTGTTGAACCATGATTCCATTCATTTACGACTATTTCAACGCACGCTCACTGGTCCTGCAGCGAAATGGTATATAGAGTTGCATGGAGGCACATATCAGACATTAAATGACCTAGACATGACCTTTCTCAACCATTTTAAGCTACATATGCATTACGATGCCGATATTGAGCTCTTGTTGACATTTCGGTAGGATAAAGCCACACATATTTTAACCATATTCAAGAGTGGCATAGACGAAAGAGGTTTATTAAGGCTAACATTCCACCAGAGTGTAGTTTGGAATGGTTCCTCAAGTTGTTATTTCCATATATAGTGAAGGATGTTTCCACATTTGGAGTGATGAAAGAGGAACATGCTACCTTTCGAGCTCAACAACTAGACTTTATTTACGCTCAGTCTGGGCTCTTATATGAGATTATTTTGAATGCACTGTGGTCAAAAATTGAACCTAAGTTCCAACCTGGGCCACATGTTGATGGCATTGTTGGATCTGCGAGTACCAAACCTATAGAATCGGTTACAAATCAAATGAATAATTTGTCTATTAACCATCCTGCATCAGGACAAGCTACAACTTCATCTCACCCCACCCAATCGGAGGATGTAGACTCTGTGCAATCCTCGAACTAGAAGGGTAACTAGAAGCCCGAACAAAAAAAGAAAAAGGGAAGAAATAATCGTAAGGGTGGGAATAGGAATGGAAATTCTAATGATGACAAGAATGGTAACGATGATGGGGGGGATAAGAATTCTAAACATAAGGTTAATTTCCCTTGCATGCTTTGTGGGGGAGATCACCTCACTCACTTGTGCCCTTGTATTGAAGGTGCCTTGAAATTCATCGTACAGAGCCCAACTATTTTGACGAATCCTTTATCGCACAATCACAATATGAATGCGAGGACCGTGGACTCCTGAAGTGCTTCTGGTGGGTATCAAAACCATATGAACACTGAAAGAGGCCATGGGTGCATCAACATGATGTCTGCTAAGAATGTTGTGACACAAGCTAAAGATTATAGTTCGTCACAACCCGACTTAGGAAAAGAACCTGCTCCTCTCGAGGCCCTTTTGCATATTGAAAATCTTATCGACAAGCCTGAAGTTACACCTCGCATTCCTAAGGGATTCTTAAAGCGGTTGGGGCACAATCCTAATTCTCAAGCCACCCAACACTATTCCATTGTCAAGTATTTGGACCAAACTCATTGTGCGATGTCGTCCTTAGAAGTCCTCCAGACTTTCTCTTTGTAGAGGAAAGCTTTGTTGTTTTCCCTTGGGGTGGTTGATTCACATCCTTCCACAGTGATTAAATTTGAAAACCATGAAGTTTAGAGTCATTTTCCTTACCATGTGGCTCTCCTTTTCGACGTGGAGTGTATGAACAACACCATTAAACGCACAGTGATTGATGAAGGCGATGCAGCTTCTGTGATGTATTTAGCGTGCTGGTAGTGTTTAGGTTATCCTACATTGTCAAGATCTGGAACCATGTTCACTGATTTTAATGGGAGATATTTTTGTCATCACGGTATACTTCCTTCTCTTGAAGTCCAATTCGGAGGGAAGACCATGTCTATCGAGGTCGAGGTGGTTGATGCGCCCCTTGATTATAACCTTCTACTGGGTTGTAACTGGATTTATAACATGAAAGCGACTGCATCATCTCTCTTTCGAGTTGTTTGTTTCCCTTTTGAAGGGAGGATTGTCACAGTCGCAAAAAAATATTTTGATAATTTCAGTACGAAAGCATCATCGAGAGCTACTATCCTGGTCATCGATAATTTTCAGCTGACAACTGAGAATGTTGGAGTGGGAATGTATCTGTCATTGATGGGAACTTTCAATATTTCTGCACCAATTCTTATAATAAGTTCCATCCTTGGTAGTGAATTGTCATCGTTGAGTTCTATTCCATTTCACATTTCACATTTAGAAGATCCTTGGACTCTCCCTTATCCGATAACTTCGGATGAAGATCCTAGACCTACCAAGATGGACATGCCGTTATCTACAACGAAGATTGCATATCAAGCTACTCTTGGTCCTGTTGTAGATCCTGGTCCTTCCTCTTCACAGACGAAGGAGGAGAACCCGTATGCACTTCCTGCTTGGGCGGTCGCTTCTTCACACTCATGATTTCTTCGATGAGACTTTTCCTTTGAATTAAGCTATCCTTGAAGCCATGAATGGTTTATATGGGCCTTGGGAGGAGTTACATCATTGATCTTAATTTCTCCCATAGCTTGAACGTATTGAGTGTGATTACTATAGGGTGATCCTTAGCGAGAAGGTTGGTAGGCCCATGGTCCCATTAGGCGCTCCTAGTACGTTTTCCGAAGGGAACATGGATAATTTGTCACTATCTATCCCTATCAACATTTCTCGAACTCTTGTCAAGAATAAAAATGTTTACATCGGGGCTGATTGTTCCCTCGAAGAAATTGAGGCATACACTAAGATTTTCAAATAATTTCGAGATGTTTTTTCTTGGTCGTGTGATGAAATTCTTGGAATAGAACCTCATATTGTTGAACATGAGATTAATACCTATCCGAATGCTAGACCTATTCAAAAATTCTTGCTAGTGATGAATCCCCATAAGGAACCCACTATTAAGGTATAGATAGAGAATTTTCTTAAGGCTGGATTTATCTATCTGATTCCTTTGACTGAATGGGTATCCAATCCTATTCCGGTTGATAAGAAATAGTGGATTATCTGTGTGTGCACTGATTTTAGAGACCTGAACAGAGCCTTTCCTAAAGATAACTTTTCCACACAATTCATAGATCAGATTTTGGATGAGTATGTGGGAGGCAAGGTATTCAATAAGATTCATATCAAACCTAATGATCAACATAAAATGGACTTCATTTGTCCTTGGGGTATGTTTGCATATCGCAAAATTCCTTTCGGCCTTAAAAACGTCGAAGCTACTTTTCAAGAGGATATGACCTTCGCTTTTCATGACCTTAAGCAAATTATTGAAGTCTATATTGATGATTTAGCTGCTCACTCTCGTTTGAGAGTGGATCATCCTAACCATCTACGCTTGGGTTTCGAAAGATGTCGCTGATATCAAATCTGGTTAAATCCTCAAAAGTGCATGTTTTGCGTTAAAGTAGGTTGCTTACTAGGGTCTATCATTTCTAAGGAGGGAATTAGGGTTGACCCTCTTAAGGTTGAGGAAATACTTTGATTGTCTCCCCCACGCACGATTAGACATATTTAGAGTTTGCAAGGGATGGCTAACTTCTTGTAGAGGTTTGTTGTCAATTTTTCCAATTTGACCAAGGGTTTCATGCACCTTTTGAAGAAAGACACACCTTTTATCTGGGATGAGTGAGCTAAGGATTCTTTTGATGCATTGAAGAAACCCTTGGCATCGGCCCCTATTCTTAGTCCACCTGACTATAGCCGCGACTTCTTGTTATATGTGGCCATGTCTCAAGAGACTATTGGAATGGTTTTGGTTCAAGAGGACGAGGAGCTCCAAGAGCACGTTATATATTATCTAAGATGAAACCTTATTGATGCTGAAATTTATTATACTCATGTCGAGAAGCTATATTTAGCTATCGTTCATGCAATTCAACGATTGAGACATTACATACACCTTTGCCAGACTTTGGTTCTGGCTCACATCAACCCATTTCAGTTCATCCTCACCAGACGAATGATAAGGGGAAATACAATAAGTGGATTTTGATTTTGCAAGAATTTGATCTCGAGTTTGTTTCAAAAAAGTTGAAGAAATCGTTGATTTTTGTGGAGATCATATTATATTTTCCTAGTTTGGATGAAGTTGAGGTTCATCATGAAGAATCTTTCGTGGATTAGCATATTTTCATCATTTTGAATATGGACCCATGATATGGGTATATTATCATCTATTTTAAAACTTTGAAGGTTCTCCTCACCTCTCATGGGATGAGCATCGAACGTTACGTCATGTAGATAAGAGTTACCTCATTGTTGGTGACACTTTGTATCACCGTGGGGTTGATTCCATTTTGCATCGATATTTGAATCATGAGGAGGCTGAGGCTATTTTGAATGGTTTCCATGGAGGGGCGTGTGGTGGTCATTTATCTGGGCTTTTTACAACCCAAAATATTTTAAGAGCGGGTTATTTTTGGCCTTCGATATTCAAGGATTGTGTCAATGTGGTCAAGTAGTGCCACCCTTTCCAGATGTTTACACAGAATATTCACTCGCATCCTACCCCATTACATCCGATTATCACCGTTGGTCCCTTCACCAAGTGGGGGGTTGATTTTATGGATTTCAACCCAACTTTGGCTGGGGGGCATCATCATATTATAGTGGCTATTGATTAATTCACGAAATGGGAAGAGGCTATGCCCACTATCAAATCTAACGACGATACAACCACACCTTTTGTTTTCAATCATATTATAACCCGGTTTGGCATCCCGAGAGAGATTGTCACAGACCATGTCAGGAACTTTCAAAACAACACGATGGTTGAGCTATGTTTGAAGTTGGAATATAACCAAGAGCACTCCTCTTCTTATTATCCTCAAGCTAATGGACAGGTTGAAGATGTGAATAAGTCCCTTAAGACCATTATTCGAAGAACCATAACACAAATCAAGACTAATTGGCATATCATGTTGTATCCTGATTTGTGGGATTACCAAACCGAGGTTAAGAATTCCACTAGCTTTTCTCCATATCAGTTGGTGCATGGGGTGGATTCCATTTTACTGATTGAATGCGAAATCCCTTATTTGAATCTATTCATAGAAATTTTTCCAGAAGCTTCTGAGTTAGAGGAACGTCTGGTCCACTTAGAGAAACTTGATGAGCAGCGTCGAGATGCCTTAGTGGATCTTGAAGCTAACAAGCGTTGTGTTAAGGATCAGTATGATAAATCCATCCGCACCTGGAAGTTTAGTGAAGGTGACTTGGTCCTCTTGTATGACCAAGATAGTGAACTATTATGGGCGGAAAAATTCAACCCCATGTGGCATGGGCCTTACATAGTCAAATGAGTTTTAGAGAAAGGGCCTTATGAGCTAGTAGATTATGAGGGGACACCCTTGGCGGAGCCTAGAAATGGGATCTATCTTAAAAAATACTATGCATAATTATCAGTCGAGGCTGATACTTTGTATACTATTGTACAGTTGCATAGTTTAGTTTTGGTCTTCTTGTGGTGATCGAGTTTGTTGACTTGCTTCCGTTTGTTGTGGCAGATGTCGATAGAGTCTTAGGTATATGTAGGATACACTGACGATGCCAGCCGCCACACCCATAACTCATCCTCTGCTGCTTGGGTGATCTTTACGCCTACGAGTCAAATTTTATCTTCAGGTGGTGTATGTCTCCGGCATTCATCAAACAATATTGTTGAATATAGTGCCATGATTGAGTTGTTATGCAATGCCATCTATCATGGTATTCAATCTATTGAGGTATGTCTTGACTTGCAGTTAGTGGTCTTACAGTTAAATGGCATGTATTGTATTAGAAATCCGACTTTATTAAAAATATTCTTGCGAGTAAGGTTGTTAGAACGACATTTTGAAAACATTACATACATTCACATTCCAAGGAACTACAATCATGTTGCTGATTCATATGCAAATTATGTACTAGATTGGAATTTGATGCACAAACAATGAAGCATTCACATCACATTCACACATGTAAATGTAAATAATCAATCATCATAATATTTTTTCATTCAAAATATACTCCAAAAAGTGGTGTCATAATACATAATGTCATGATACAAAATTGGGGCTTTTTAAGCCACCAAAATATACTACACGGTTGATACAAAAAGTACATCTAGGCCTCTAATACTATGGAGCGGAGTGTTGATCATGAAAACAAATGACATGCCTATCTATATTTCTGAATAACCAAACCCATGCACTGGGCACACCTACTACCTGTCGCTACATCTCCTCAAGCAAGTCCTTGACTTGTGCCATGGGCACCCTGTGTGTCAAATGAACAAATTTTGTGTGGATGTTTTGGAGCATACACTCCACATTCACATCCACTATATCATCGCCTCCCCCCCTTCGACGATGTTGAGGGAATTCATCTAGCCGTCTAGAACCAACATCTACGTATACATGACCAATATCAATATGTGTCACTACCCAAAAACATGTTTTTTTATTTCATTATATCAAAAAATACAAAAAAATCAAATAATTAAAAAACAAATAAACTTGGGATTTCCACCTATATCACCGTATGCAGATCCCTGTGGAAGATGAATGTCTGTATCACCATGGAATTCTATCCTTGCATAGGGGTAGTTAATGGTAGTCTATGGCTACGATCTGTCTACGCCACTAGTGGAAAAAGTCGGGTGGGTAGGGCGTAGCTACACGTCATCCTCCTAGCCACCGCATCACATTTTCCTAGTGCTACTGATATGGATCCTGAGGACCATGAGGAGTGATCTACACTGTTGGGATTATCCTCGGTACGCGCTCAAAGAATAAGGTACTCAAATGCTGGCAAAACCAAATTTTCTTGTTCTACCCAGCCTGCAGTTTGTTAATTGTTGTTTCATGTTACCCAACAATGAGGTAATCTAGTCGTAGATAGTGGGCCTCATGCACTCAACCGCATAAAAAATTAGTGGCATGGAAGCCTGATGGAGAGATTCTAACCTCGCAATCCTGCCTAGTGCTAGTAATATGGCCTTTAGGCCAAGGTTCTAGATAGAGTTCACTAGGACTTGACTCCCAACCTTTTCTATGTCTGGGAGGCAGTATACAATAATGTACTCCTCAATAGTGAGGCCACCTCCAACCCTACGAGCTCTCAAATTGACTACCTCACCTTGGCAGGATAGTCGAATGATAAAGTAAATATCCTCTACCTCAAGGCTAAGGGGCATTGCATTGATCTGGAAGGTCTCTGTATCCGGAACTCAGTAGTCCACCAACATCTGGAATAGTATTGTCTTAGCTCTTAAGCTACCAAGTCGCCAAAATTTATATAAGCCATATTCCCTCAAAGCTTGTTGGTCAACCAAATCAACTTGTACGACCCTATCCACATCTTCCTGTTTGTGTTCACGCCATTCCAATACCATCCTATAGAAAAACACAAGAGTGTGATGAGTTTCCACCTTAAAAGTTGGTATGCGTGACCTTGTACGTGACTTTTTCTCAAACAGTCACGTGTATACTTGGAAATCGAAGGATTTCCTATGTATACTCGGCCCTATACACAGAAATCGAGAGGTTTTACACATGGGCCGAAACACCAATTTTAGAGTGCTCCAAAATAAAAATTCAGCCCCTAAAAATTAAAAGAAAAACATTAAAATGAAAGAGGATGGGATGAAGAGTTACCTGGATCAGATAGTTCCTGGTTTCGTGGCCCATAGCTCTTGGAATCAGTGTTTGAAGTTCGTGGTTCAAATGCACTATGTGTGGTAAAAATTCCAAATGGTATGGTGAAAATGAGTTTTTTACTATTTTATAGAAAAATTTTGAAATTTTTACCCACTACTCTATAGTTTGGACCCTTATTTACTATTTTGGACTATTTTTACCTAATGTTGTGGTGTAGGGACCTGATTTGAGTGTACTTTGACCCATTCGTATCTATTACAAGTATAATTTTGAACTAGCATATAGGTCAGGATTACACATCTGCTTCCATTTATGCATCGCCTTATGAACATTTCACCTTAACTTTAGGTATGAACCCACTTTGTAATGTCATGGAACCTTCATACTGCTATTAGAAGTGGCATTATGTAAGTGGTAGAGCTTTCTTATTCATGGGTTCCCTAGTTGGATCCCTCTTTGTAGTTTGGTACCCATACTGAGATTTCTCCACTAGGTTTGGGAGTCCCTTATAGTCCTGCCATGTCCTTGAGTAAGAGCTTCATATCCCTCTTGAACTTTATGTTGGCCATCTCCCACAAGGACTCCCTTGTATATCAAGTTGTAATTTCATTTCATGCATTTTTCTTGCCTTATTGAGCTTTATGATGATTCCCTGCTTTATATTTATAAGCCATGTAGCCCGATCTTGCCTCAATCCTAGCCAAACAGAGACCTTTATATATCCTTTGCAACTTGATCATCCATTACTAGGAGGAGACCTTCCCCTAAGTGTCCTCATCCTACACATGCTTCCTTGCATTGAGAATAGGTATGTTCCACTGCTTGGAACTAGTTTTCTTTCTCGTGACACTCGTCTGCTCTTAGCTATATGTTATAAGCACTTTTATTCCTTTTCAAGCCATTTTATCTGAAAAATTCTTAAAAAAATAAAAAACCATATGGGAAATGATATTACTTTTGGCAGCTGTCAAGTCATGTCGCCTTCGAACAGAGCACTGTATATCACATCGATTGGTTGGGTTATTAGTATGACTTTAGGAGTTGTACTCGTTACTTTGAGTTTTCTCCATCGACTGGTTATGCTTCCAGCCCCTATGGAGCTTTTATCGATGCCTCCCGTGTCATTGAGTTGTCCCAGTTTTCATGTCGAGTCTATGTTGCCTATGTTCAACCACCATTTTGCTTATGCTCTTGTTCAAAGGAAGTTTTATCCTGAGTCGACCATTCCTCAGTTATCTTGTCTTTGCATGTCGGTCATTCCTGATACAATTACTGGTTCATGCACATCTTGTTCGTTCAAGTTCTTCCAAATTATCCAGCGTTCCTATGTACCCCATGTTGGTTGATGAGGAATTCCATAATTCCCTCCTTCCAGCAGATTCCATTCCATCGACTTCAGATCATTTATTCTGGAATAGGATTCTAGAGTCCATTGAGTGCCTTGAGACTTGCAGTTATCAGTGGCAGGTCCTCTTGCCATCAACAATTTTGGGAATACATCAATGTCCCCTAATTGATGGATTCTTTCAAGTGTTCGACCTCAACACATCTATTCACACTTGTTAGATTAGAATCTGCACCTTGATTCCCATTATCATTATTGGTGGGATATCTTACATCTGTTAACGGTATACATAAATGACCACTAATCAGACAATGGACCATCATGTTTGACCTCAACACCTTTATTCACGTGATGGGACATGTACTCGTAGCAGTTTGCGTAGAAGACCTCCGAGATTTACGGAATTCCACATATGCTACCTTCTTGATCATGCTAGTATTTATGAGATGTCAGCTCTCATGACCAAATTCCAATATATTATCAGACATCTTCATCCACTATGGATATTTTGATCATTGTATATTGTACATGGCGATGACCACACATGACATTTGTATATCATGCCTATTCATGGTCGTTTTACTCTTATGTATCCGAGACTGCTACATGTATATTTATAGTCACATTCTAATATTTATCATTGTATTGCATTGACGAGTGGCCGGTTATTCCACCTGGGTCTTCATTACTCCACATTTGGGATGGGTATAATGTATTTCGGCCATCATGTTACCCCTCTGACCTCACACATTAGGGGGAATCTGTTATAGATGATTTTACCACACTTGGTAGATCACACCTTTATGGCCTTCCATGTCCCTCTCTAGACTCCCTGGACCCCCCTTGCTCAAGTTATACTTTGATGAACCAAGAAATCCCCTAAAAGTCACTTGTTTATGTGTATACATGACTTTTAATCCAAAACCCATGTGTACACGCATATTTTGAGCCAATACCCGCGTACATAAGAAAATGTGCATAAAAACAAAAAAATTTGGAGTTTTCCTCATTTAGTCTCGAATAAATTGACTCTTGGCCTTCCATATTCCTGGAAACACTCTGACTTGACCCTCCATTTCCTATTGGAGGGCTATATATTGAGCCTCTTGGATGCATTGAAGGAGGATAATTTTGGAGAGAAAGAAAACTATAGTTCACGGTTGCCTCACTTGTTTATGCTTGAGTCAGCATCCATTTGTCCCTTTGGAGCATACATTGCTTCTCTTCCCAAGATTTCCTTTTCTTTGTAAGCTTTCCATTGCCATGGAGTATTGAAGTGGTGGAGGCCCAGGTGGAGGACTCATTTTCTCTATTTCGACGAGGTGCCGACAGAGTTTGTCACTGTTCTATCTCTATTTATTATTAATATAAATATCCATTTCTTGTCCATTACTTGTGTATAACTATGAATATTTTGTCCATGGATGTAGTTATATTTGTTTCTACATGATGGTGTATATATCCTAGAGTAGGCCTAACACTTTGATATATAACATGCTTGTCTTGTTTGTTGTTGTTGAGAGAAAATTGTAAATGCAAGCGTGTTGGAAAATCTCAATGGGGATCTACATCAATCGTCCATAATAGTGTACGATTCATATCCCTTAGTGTTAGATGTATTTATTTCTCTTTCATATTGGAATGGATTGATTTCTGGTGTCATTCGGTCTGTTGTGGTCTGCCCCAAGCCTAGGAAGTTTCTCTCCGTAACAATTGGACATACTTCATGTAACATATTGTGGTAAAGCCCTTTTCTAGACACTAAGTTGAGTTGGGTATTCTTATTCACTTTTGTACATTCTCTCTCATATTTATGCATCTTTACATCACTTCCTTATCAAATACACAAATTAGTATTGTACTCCTCTAGAGGATGAGTAGTTTAGTGATGGCATTCATTCAGTGCTTGAATACGTCTATGTTCATGGTTGGGACCTAGGTATTCATTCACTTATCCACCTTTTTTATTTGAGATGAGTAATCACAAACCCACCCTCTTTTATGTTTCATATACCATTTTATTTCTATTGAGTTGGATAATTCCCACTCCATTTGTAGTTCATCATCATTTTTCATGAATCCATGCACAGATTAAGTGAAGGTGTTGTAATGATGGCTTGCAATATTTACTTATGGTTACTAATGTGTCAACATTTCATTTATATTCTACGAATTCCTTAATAGATGAAAATAGTAAACATCCTTCTCCTCCCAGAGTTACATTTTCTCCTCCTCCACCATTGGCATGTTCAGTTTCTCTCAATACTTCGATTACTTGTCAACAAAAAATTTCTCAATGGTCTCCAAGACAGTTTTCTAAAATTATTGCTCCATACTCGCCATATCCCCATGTGAATTCCATGCAGATAGTACCTTTTCCACAACAACAGTCAATTCAAGCTCATTTACTTCCTTGATCTTTACAACCAAAGTCAGGAAAGCTTCCTTTTGTAGTACAACCAAATGTTGAGTCCAAAACTGACCAACTAGGAAATCCCTCTTGGCCACCTTTTCAACCTTCAATATTTCCTTGGCCTAACAGTGATGGACAAAATCCAAATTCTTCTTATGCACGAGTTCCACCATGTCTTCCTTGTTCTTGAAATGTGGATTTATATATGATAGGATTTCTTCCATCAACTACATAAGAATATGGTTGAATTGTGTTCCAAGTACGCTCTTGCAGGTAAATTGTTTTATCATCGAAAACTTTGATGGTATATTTATAGGTCATCCTTGCCACACAAATAACTACCATTAAACACATCTAGATTGTACAAGAGCATTAAATACAGATCACTTGTGAAGAAACATTATTGAACAATAGACTCAACAATTTCTTAAAAATTCAAAGACTCTAAGCTTCCCCAAATATGCAAAGCTAAAACTAAAATATCACCTGGAACATTAATGTTAACATTAACGTTCGTTCAGCATTAGACACATATCACTTGTGAAGAACTAAAATCCATCCTCAAACATTAACGTTAGGGTTCGGTTTACCCTAACCCTAAAAATCTTTCCCACCGCTCAAATTCTTCTTATACCAAATATAATGTGGAGGATTGGGTAACACATCTCTTACTTTACAGAGAATTAGTGACAATATATGCTTAAATTTTCTTTACCCCTTTTCCATATTTTTTTAATTTGTCATTTTTTTCAATATCAAGTGGTTCCTTGTGCTCCCTTTCGGTTTTGGGGGACGAGCCTTGTGAGCATTGCTTTATGAGCCCCCTTGACAAGAAAAATAATAAATCTATTTCCCGTGGTTCTCTTTTCATAGAAAACAGATTTTCTAAGATCATGTGATCCTAAATATCTTTCAGGTATATGATTGGTTCTTGCCACAAGTTTCTTCTTTCCTTCAATACATATACTTTGATACATCTAGCAGTGTCGGAGGTTGGCAGTATATTGATGGAATATTTCTTTGTCTCCATGATTCCATGTTCAGCTACCTTCATTTCTCAATTGCAACGTTGATTTGATATGGTAATATATCTTATTATCATTCATATATTTTAGTTTGTTTCTTAAAGGTAAGAATTGAGAATCTCCCTGGAAATTTCATAATCGAGTCAATTTTATTTTGCTTTCAATGGAAAGTGGAGACAACACCGTAGATGCAATCTCATGTTTCTTTTATAAGTATTGCATTCATTATGAAGATTTTCTTGCAATCGTAGATAATAATAAAGGATAATATATGGGTGTCATCTAGAAAATTTCATAGGATTACTTGGTGGAAAACTAAAAGAGCAGAGAGAAAATGCATGCTAAATATAAGATAAGTTCGTTGAAACTTATTACGAGTTCCAAACTTGATATGTCTTGGCAAATTCACCGAGTGGATGAAAGTTTCAACCCAATTTGGCAATTGGAAAGCTATGTTTATTCATTGAAACTTTCAGTAAGGCTTGTTACCATGGTATATGGCAAATCAAGGAATAAGCTCATGGGAATTAGACATGCTCTAGTGTAACTCTTGGGTCTTTTGCTTAATTCCATTTTATTGATATCTTAATGATATGAAATAATATGATTATAGAGGCTTCCTGAAATTGTTTTCGATGGCATGTTTTTTATTTAAAATATTTACAATAAAATACACATTTTACTTGCTCTTTTATCACATGAAAATGGATAGATTAAAATGGTTCAATATGTGATTCCAGAAATGATGTCCAATATAGTTCCTTTTAACCTCTTTATCTGCTATTAAAACAAAGAAATTTTCTTTTTGATTTTCATGTGTATGTTATATCTGCAAACTTTGGCTTTGTGTGGGTACTATTTCTCCTTAGTGTGAATAGTGCTAAAGCTATATTGGAGGGCTTGGTTTACGATTCCATATTTCTTATGGATTCTCATTGCTTTGTTTTCTTCTGTTGCATGCATATCAGGTCCCACTGTCCCACAGCCAATGTTTAACTTTGATTTTTATTACTTGTCATATTGTTCTTGATGTCGGAGCAACACCATGGGCATGGAGTTGTAAAAACAATATCTAAGTCGAAATGTCGAGACTGTTGTAGAAATAGATCTGGGAAGCTTTGTAGTAAAGCTCAAAAGTCAAACGTTAGTCATATTTGCAAAAAGGTTTAATGTTGGCTTTGTATCTAATAATTGCATAATTTACGAATATACCCTTCTTTCCTTTTTATTTATAGTAGATATTTTGCTCTAATATTTTATATATAAACAAAAAGTAAATATTGTTGTGCAACTGAATTCATTTAATATACTTTTATACGATCCATTGAATTTGCAGCCAATAAACTAATTCAAGAAATGTGAGCCAGTTAAAGTTCGACCGATGGTTTTGCTGGAATTTACAGAGCCCTTTGGGCCAAATTTATTAATGAAAGTGGTAGATAGCATGTGGCCTTGACTTCATGCCTGTTCTTTAAGGCTCATTATTCCTTTTGCAATAACTTTCCTTTATTCTTAAATACATGCCTTATAACAGCGTTGTAAGATTTACCAACAACCCTATGTATTGAAGTATCTGATTAGTTGTCAAAGTTAAACCCCTATAACCTCTTAAGTTGACCACTACCAAAGAACAGTGATCAATCTTGGTTCATATGCTTTATTAGCACATAAAATGGTTCATATGCGATTCTTATATAGGACAAGTTCATTTATTAGAGTTTTGTCGTTCACCTTTGCTTTTTCTCAATAATTGTATTTCATATTTTCACCATTATCAAAGAGTATCTATCACATGCATTTACTTTTCTCCCATGCGCCAAGTTTATTATGTTGGAATAGTTTTTGAGATTGGAGAAGAATGAGGTGCTTTGATCTTTTGGTCCGTGATGTAAATAAATAACCTACCGAGAATACAAGAATGATTTCTCTGTTGATCCTATATTCGAAATATAGGGGTAGCATTATCATGACATTGAAATTTCATGGCTGTGGAAAGTATGTATAAGTTATTCCTTTACATGGTAGAAGTTTTCTTTTGTGCACTACTCAATTTATTCATTTTCATTATTGTTTTTTAGATTAGATAGATATGTTAATATTGCATAATCAATGATGATTTTCTTGAGAATTACTTTGATATGGGATTCAATGTTAGCCTCATTTGCCATTGCCAATTTCCCACTTAGGTTGTGCATGAAACTTGTCAATTAAAGGATGTTTTGCAATTATCTTAACACTATTTGGAAAGAATCAAAAGTGTGTTTTCAACTCTATCAGACTTGTCTTTGGATGAATTATTTCTACAATGTATGTACAGTTTGTTGTGGCACCATAGGCCATTCCATTTTTAGCCCATAGGATTTCTTTGGCGAGAGGAAGAAATTAAATGGTTTTGTTGCCACAAATTCTACTTGCACTGGTTTATAAACATATATGCATGACATTTGATTCCATTACAAAAGGTTGTATGTATAGTTTGTTGTGGCACCATAGACTACTATGATTTTAGCCCACGGGTTTTTTTTGGCAGAAGCAAGAAATTAAATGGTTTTGTTGCCACAACTTCTACTTGCACTGACCCATAATTTATGTGAGTTGGGTGTGACTGAATTCACAACATTGATGTTACAACTATTTTACAGCCAGTGAATTCTAAGTGGTAAATATTTCAACCATCGTTTCCTCTCAACAATTATTGTGATCTTTAGTCACTTGGGTGAACTTAAGGTAGAAAGCAAACTGTGTACCATGAAGAAAACACGTTCAATAAATCCTTTCAATTCCAAGGCTTATCGACTCAATTGAGTTACACATTAGCATCATGGGCTTTATCCACTATAAATCCATCAATAGTTTTGGCTTATTTTTCACATTACTTATTTGCCTAGTTTTTTTTTCTCACCCTCGTGACGATTGTTTGGTCTAAATTTTTTAGATAATATTTGGTCCAAGTATGATGACATAACAACTTAGAGATTCTTGGTTGGTGTTCATGGTATGTTTCTTGTTGATAATTTTGGACAAGGAAGAAAACTGATTTGAATTTCTGAAAAAATGAGTTAATATGCATTTAGAAGCTCTTCTAATTAATATAATGTACGTAATTATTCCATTTTAACATGGCTTATGCTAACATGACCTGATTTATTTAGGAAACCATTCTAAGTATCACTATTCATTGTTTAAGACTGATTGGAAGGACTCATTATTGAATTATGCAGATCATATTTTATAAAATCTTGCATGTTTCTCATGATCCTAATAGATTGAAGATAGCTAATTATTGCAATGGAATGCATTTGCAACTTGTCAAACTTTTGGTGTGTTGGTACAATGAAAAATGGAGAAGGACTAGTCCCTATTGAAATATGCATATGATATTTTGATAAACACTTAGCTTGCCCAAGATGCTAGTACAGTGAAGATAGACAATGCATGTAGTAGATTGAATTTGCAAAATGGCAAATCGATTGTATGTTACAACAATGGAAAATGGCAGTGTGTTCAGGCTTACGAGCATTACAACACTTAGGCTTGAAATGGGTCCCTTTAGACACATATATGTTTCATTAGCAATGATGGAGACTATTTTAGTTTTGTTTCATATATGATGACACCCTCGTGATTGATGAGTCTCCACAATGATATATATGAGATGTTGTTTTGATAATGCTTTGGTTGTTGGGAATTCCATTAGAAGCCATTGCCTTTATGGATCTTTATGGCATATACTAGTTTTGAAGGATGTTTTCTGCTTGGTGTATGGTAAAATATAACATCTTCACCCCAGATCTCAAGGTTTGATCTTGGTTTCTTATGGTTCATGGATAGGGGTTATCACTATGAACATGTAGCACAATAGCAATAAAACTACATTTGAAAGGAAGCCAGAACTATTTGGTTCTCATAACAGTTGAGTTTTGGGGAGCAAATGGATAGAGCTATGGGCATAACAAGGAGGAAAAATAATGTTAGAAAGTAAACCTGAATGGAGAAGAAATCTATATTACCCATTTTCTATTCTTCCATGTGAATGTTGCAAGAGGTAATTCTCCTTTTAAGGCCTTCTTAATTAAATATTTTTTTTGTCTACATTATTCAACTGAAAAACAACGAATGTTGAACTATTAATATATACCTTTTGTACTAAGTTATTTTTAAAATTTTATTGATATATTTTATCGAGAACAGTGAAACATAAATACTAGATATATGTTTGGTCTAGAAATACACTGTGGCAACATTTGAATTGCAGGTACTTCTAAACTAAGGAAATATTTTTGTCTATTTTCCATTGAGAAAAATCATCTAGTTTTGAGTTACAATAACTGTCCTTTATGTGGCGATGGTTCATTATGACAAGGGAAGATGGAACTTAATAGGAAAGAACATCTTGCTATAAATTTATAAATGAAGAATAACTTGACTGTTTGGATAGTTGTGAATAGTTGTTAAATTTATCATTTGTTTATATGCATATTTATTCCTTGGAGTTGTATGATTATGCTCATTCCTTTTTTATGGAAAATCCTTGTGTTGATCATTTAACCCAAGAGTGACAAAATCCCAGTGTGAATTACTTGAAAAACCAATACACATACAAATATTCATCTTGTATATGAAGTTGCAAGGTGCTAGCTCAAAGGTAAAGCATTTTCCTTATATAATGCAAAAGATTGGTGGTTTGATTCCACCATGCCCTATCATAAATAGTAATTTCATTTTATCACTATTACATAGAGGGTGTATTAAGACAACATTTGAGACAATATTTGTGTAAATTGTCTCAACCTAAGACAAAACAAAATTGTTTATTGTCTTTAAGAGGGTGTCTTAAACTATTGTATTAAATTTAATACAATAGTTTAAGAAAATGATTTAATACAATAGTTTAAGACACCCTCTTAAAGAAGATACTTAAGACAATACATTTTTTTGTCTTAGGTTGAGACAATTTATGCAAATATTGTATTAATAACCCTTTCTATGTAGTAGTGTATTCTGGGGTAAATATCCAGACTTGAGCATATAAAATTTGAAGGTTGTGTTATATTGTTAAATTTGCTAAGGGCAATAGTATTTAAGATACTTGAATTTTTTACAGATTCATTTGTTACAATTTCCCAGGAATTTGGAACTCAAGATGTTAGAACAACTCAAGATAGGGAGTCCACAGTTGACAGAGATGACATGTTCTATAGGGGATTTGGGAAGTTAGAAGAGTTGATTATGCTAGAATGTGACAAACTAAATCACATCTTAGCAAAGGAAATTGCAGGCCCAAATATCAAAATTTTAGTTATAAGGCATTCTCCATTAACTAACTTTAGTTTTAAGGATCAGGGTGTCATGGATGTTGGCATACCCGTTTTGAGATATTTCACTTTGAAGGAGACATCCATACACAAGATCTTCATCCCTGATGGCGTTTATTCCAGCCTCATAATTATTGACCTTTCAAGAAATTTTCGGTTGAATCAGGTTAATTGGTTGTCTTCAACATTTGTAATCCTAAATATGAAAAATTGTGTCAATTTGGAGACAATAAATCTTTCAAATATGGTAAATATAAAATTCCTCAAAATAAGTGAATGCCATATGTTGAAAACCTTGGATGTTGAATTTGTAACATCGTTGGAAGAGATTAAAGTTGTGGGGTTGTCTGAAGCTGAGAATCGTCTCCATATTTCAATTGACAAGCATTTTACAACCCACTAGGGGAAGATGTGTAACTCCTTCCATGCCCATCCAAGCTGACAACTGTCCTTTTAAAAAATAATAAAATATTATAAAAAAAATAAAAATATTTTAAAAAATAAAGTGTCAGCTCAAATTAGAGTCAAAACATTTACAATGAATTTATATTAAAATTACACAAATTAGTTAAATTAAAATGCTTCCTCAATGTTTACACTCTAAAAAAATGTTTGCACCTCCAAAGATTTGATCCCTTTGGGCGCTTGGTAGATCCCCTTTTAAGATGGATCTATGCTAGTTAATAATAAAACTATTTATTATGTCTTAGTCTTTATTTCAATACATGGAAGCCATGTGCCACCTTTTAATCACAAAAATATATTCTACAGTTATTCACTACATGGGAGTTAAGTGAGGCCTTTTAATCACAAAAATGCAGTTTACATTCAGGATTGAATATTTGAGAGTGATGTTCTTGGCGGTGTTTGCAAATTTAAAGGAAAAATCAAGTTTTATAGCTTGTATTTGTTAAGAAGAGAATAATAGTTACATAGTTAATAACTTAATTAAATTTGATTAATTACCTTCATAGACATTTATTATCGTTATAAGTATTTTGGACATACTTAATCTAATCAACAAGATTAATATGAGAGTAATAAGTTTACAAATGGGATACATTTCATGGTCGTGGTATTGTTGGAAATACTAATTAATCACAGATCCGTATAATATCTTAGCTGACTCTGTCAGAGTTTGTATCACTTCAACTTTTGTCGAACAGTCTGACAAGATTGAAGAGTCCACGATTCTATAATGTAAACCAGTCGAGTTAAATTTTTGAACTTAAGTTTATAGGTGCATGGTTATTACAGTCGTTAATGTTAAGTTAGTAGATTCACATAGAAGCAAAATTTTAGTTTTCCTATAAATAGAAGAAGATGATTGTAAATCAAAGAGAGAATTTTGAGCAAAGAGTAACAAGGATAGTATTGAAGCTCAAGATTCTGTTTGTTTGAAAATGTGGAGAGACGAAGCTATGTAAAAGGTGAAATATCTCTATAAATTTTCAAGTTTGCATTTACGACAAATAGTTCTCTGTTATGTCCTGACATGTTATATAAATCAAATAGTTTATGGTTGAATACATATTTGTTTGGCCACACATTCTCTCCAGGATTACTTGAGTAAAAGTTGTTTACATTTACAGTTTGGGTGAAATATAAAAGAATCCATAAACATTTCACCCAGTAAAAGTTCCAGGTTTTACGACAGAGTGGCCGACATAGGTCTTCTTAATGTTCGGTTATATGATTTTGTAATTCCATCGAATTATTGTTTTGTCGAGTTTTACTTCATGATAACGGTCGGTGAAAAGTATTTGTAATTTCTTAAGTCCTCAAGCTAAGAAATATCCCTTGTAAAATTTGACTAAAATAAAACCGGTTGAAGTCAGTCGGTTAGAACCAAACATCAGTCGGAAGTAAAATGATCGAGTAAGTCGATCGAAGTAGAAATGGTCAAAGTAAAACTTGTCGAAGTGGAGTAAGTCAGTAAAACCGAGAAGTAAGAAATTTTTGAGGTAAATAGAGTTGGGTTGAAAAGTATGACCAATTTTAGTCTTTAAAAAAAACTTGTCGAAATATTTTTCGTCAAGTAAAAATTTTGACTTGTCGAAGTCTCGACGTGAAATTTTTATGACTAAGCGGTAACTAAAGTTTAGCTGTCTCAGTTTTGTTAATTGGTATCAGAGTGGGTTTAGGAAAGAAAACTTGTCTTAAAAAGGAAAAAAGTAATTTCTCTAAGGAAAAATAAAAAAATAAAAATGGCTTCCACTTCTGGTTCAAACATGTCGAGTTTGCAAAATCCAATTTTTATAGGAAATATTTATGAATTTTGGTCTCTAACAATAAAGGATTTGTTCAGAGGTCAAGATGTCTGGGAGATAGTCCAAAACGGTTATGAAGAACCAACAGATCAGACGACATATAACAATCTCACGCAAGCTGAGAAATATGCCCTGAGGGAATATAGGAAGAAAGATGGAAAAACTATGTTCTACATACATCAAGCCATGCATGAAAGTATGCTCCCAAGAGTAGCAGCAAAAATTACCGATAAGCGGACATGGGACACATTGGAAACTTCCTATCAAGGTTTGGACAAGGTAAAGACTTCCAAGTGAAGATATTTTGAATCTCCGTCAATAAAAGATTCATAGTCTATAGACTCATTCTACACTAGAGTTTTTGGTTTGATAAATCAACTAAAATCTCATGGAGAAAAAAATAGAATACCAAAGGGTGGTTGAAAAAATTCTCAGAAGTCTTCCCCCAAGATTTGAATCATTGGTTGTGACCTTGGAAGAAAACAAATCTATGTCGGTGTTTACCATTGATGAGTTTAAAGTTTCACTCATCAACCATGAACACATAATTAGCAGAACAAATACGTCATTGGAAGGTGCATTCCTAGCACAGTCATCCATAAGCCATGGTAGAGGCAGAGGGAGAAACAACTCCAGAGGCAAGGGAAGAAGTTCTTCCATAGGAGAACGCGATAGAAGTCCTGCAAATTTCGCTGGTAGAGGAGAGAATCAGAATCCAATTCAGCCAAGTGGTCATAGGTTTGATAAATAAAAAACTCAATGTCATTATTGTAAGAAATTTGGTCATTATGCATATGAATACAGGAATAAACAATATCACCAAGGAAGGCAAATCCCAAATCAGTCGACCAACACCAGTACTCCATCAAGCATAATGTTAATGGCATATGCATCTCCAATTGAATGCAATGCTTTCCAAGAAAGTCCACATTACATATGGTACTTAGATTCAGGTTGCAACAATCATATAACTGGTAATTTAAATTTGTTTTCTAGTCTAGATAATTCAGTTCAAACTGATGTTACACTTGGACATAATGTCCAAGTCACTATCTTAGGAAAGGTACTATTGGTATTCTAACCAAATAGGGGAGAGTACGTTAATTCCTGATGTCTATCATGTCGAAGGTTTGAAGCATAATTTTTTGAGAATTGGACAACTAATACAAAAATGTTACAGAGTCTACATACAAGATGATCACTATGTGATTAAAGACATTCGTCCAAGCAATCAGATGATAGCAAAAGTTCTAGTGACAAGCAATTGCTTGTTTCCCTTGAGGAAAATTCCAGATATGAAAGGAAAGACAAATACAGGACTTGCATTCAAGGAATAAATAAAGGAAGTAGACAAGAACTTTGACAAGAAAGAAAATGATAGCACTGATTTTCAGGCTTCATTTCAAACAGAAGTTCAGGATGAGTCCTGGTTGTGGCATTTCAGATTTGGACATCTGAATTTTGGTGGGCTAAAGCTATTGCACATAAAGAATACGGTGAAAGGATTTCCATTGATCAAAAAACCAGAAAGAGTTTGTGAAGTTCACATTTTTTTTAGATAGACTTTTCCAATCAAAAAGTCATATAGAGACACACACAACTTGAAATTGTGCACTCTGGTATTTATGGTCCAATGCAGACGTCATCCATTGGTGGCTGGAATTATTTTATTAGTTTTATTGATGACTACTCAAGAAAAACATGGGTATATTTTCTGAAACATAAATATGATGCATTTAGTTGTTTTCAACAGTTCAATACACTCGTGGAGAACCAGAGTGGACACCGCATCAAAATATTAAGGAGCCTCAAAGGAAGTGAATGTGTTTCGAATGAATTTCTAATTTTTTGCAAGACCCATGGCATGCAAAATAAATTCACTAAACGGTATACACCTCAACAGAACGGTGCTTCCAAAAGAAAGAACATAACCATTATGGAGATGGCATGCAACATGATGGCAACCAAGCATTTGTCAAATGAATATTGGGATGAAGCAGTCACAAATGTTGTATATATTATGAAGTGATGTCTGACAAAGAGCATGAAGAATAAATTTACTCAAGAAGCATGGACATGTATGAATCACAATGTTACTCATTTAAAAGTTTTTGGTTGTGTTGCATATGCTCATGTTCCTGATGAGTTGAGAAAGAATATAGACAGCAAGGGATAGAAATGTATTTTTGTTGGCTACTATGAATACGCAAAAGCATACAAGTTGTATGATCCTGGCGCAAGGAAAGTGATCACCAGTCGAGAATGAATCATGGGATGGAACTATCGACATAAATTTCAAGATTGTGTCAAATGTCGACAATGATGACATGCAAGAGGAAGTGGTTCAAACACCACATGCAAGTCAATCGGTTACATCACCGTTGACTCCCATGATACCGCAAAATGGTTTAACACAAGGAAAATCGACACAAGTTGCATCTCAAGCTATGCCAACAAGCACACCGAGAGGACAACAGACTCCATCAAGCATTTTGTTAAGGTTGACATCGACACAACCAATGAAGACATGAATTCTGCATGAAATATATGAAGATGGTATACAAAATTCATTTTCTCTTGTTGCATTATTTTCTCCTATATATGATCCACTAACTTTTGAAGAGGATGTCAAAGAAGAAGTATGGGCACAAGCCATGGATGAAGAAATAGAATGCATTGAGAAGAATCAAACATGGGAATTGGTAGATGTACCAAAAGATAAATATGTAATCAACTTTAAATGGATTTACAAGACCAAGCAAGGTGTTGATGGGAATGTGCAGAAGCACAAAGTAAGAATGGTCACAAGAGGGTTCACACAACAACATGACATAGACGTCAATGAAACTTTTTCACCTATCGCATGCCTGGATATAGTCAAAACAGTCTTGGCCATTGCTGCACAAAGAAAATGGCATGTGTATCAAATGGTTGTTAACTCGAAATTTTTGAATGGATATCTAGAAGAGGAAGTATATGTGGAGTAGCCACAAGGCTATGAAGTTCCAGGTCAATAGCATAAAGTGTACATGCTGAAAAAGGAACTCTATGGTTTGAAGCAAACTCCTAGAGCTTGTTACACTCGGATTGATTCCTATCTCACTGAAAATGGATTTCACAGAAGTTAAAGTGAACTAACGTTGTACACCAAAGTTAATAAAAAATGTAAAATGTTAATTGTTTTCCTGTATGTAGATGATTTAATACTTACCGGTGAATTTGGCATAGAATATTTTAAAGCAGTCATGGAAAGTGAATTTGAAATGACTGAGTTGGGGCTCATGAAGTTTTTTCTGGGCATTGAATCTAGCAACGTGAAAGTGGTATATTTATATCACAGTCTAAATATGCAAGTGCAGTTTTAAAAATATTTAATATGTCTAATTGTAATACAAACCCAACACCAGTAATAACAAGTTTAAAATTGAGCAAGGATGATGATGGATCAATTGTAGATCCTACGTTGTTTAAAAGGTTTGTTGGCATCCTTATGTATTTAACAACAACAATACCAAACGTCATGTATGGAGTAAGTCTGATATCAAGATTCATGGAGTCACCAAAAGACTCTCAGTCACAAGTAGGTAAAAGAATTCTGAGGTATGTAAGTGGCACAAAAGACCTTTGCATCATGTATTCAGCATCAGAAAATTTTAAACTCATTGGATACACTGACAGTGACAATGGAGGCAGCATACATGATATGAAGAGCACATCTGGGTACATATTTCATTTTGGTACAGGTATTGTGTCATGGGCTTCAAAGAAACAATCCATAGTAACTCTGTCTTCAGCAAAGGTAGAATAGGATGCAGCTACAAGCACTGTATGTCAATCTGTTTGGATGCAGAGAATTCTAAAAGATATGTCATAGAACCAACAAGGACCAACAACCATTTTCTACGATAACAATTCACACATTGCATAATTAAAGAATCATATGTTCCACAAGAGAACCAAATACATCGACACAAGATTTCATTTCATAAGAGAGTTGGTGAACAACAAGGAAATTTGTTTAGAATTTTGTAGGTTTGAAGATCAACTGGCAGACATCTTTACAAAACCATTAGCAAGGGATGCATTCCAGTATTTGTGAAGTTATCTTGGAATGACAAGTTCTGCACAGTGAACTATATCATGTACAAAGAAAGTTTAAGCACTGAAACATTTTGTAATATTTAGTTTTTTAAGATCCCCATCTGCTCATAATTAAGGGGGGTGTTGGAAATATTAATTAATCATATATCCGTATAAGATCTCAGCTGACTCTGTTAGAGTCCATATGAGTTCAATTTATGTTGGACACAAGATTGAAGAATTCACTATTCTGTAATGTAAAACTGAAGTTTCTAGGTGGATAGTTATTACACTCTTTAATGTTAAGTCATTAGATTCAAGGAGAAGCAAATCTTAGTTTCCCTATAAATCAAATAGTTTATGGTTGAATGCATGTTTGTTTAGCCACACATGCTCTCCAGAATTACTTGAGTAAATCTTATGTTGAGTAATACTTCGGGATTACATTGTAAATAATATTTCAGTTATTAGTTAGTAATCTCGTTATCTAACTGTAGATAACGGTTTCGATATCCTTTATATGTAACACTCATATACGTGATAAGATATTGATTTGATGAGGTTCTTCATGGCCTGTGTTAGTGGTATCAGAGCAAGGCAGCGAAGCATTGGTGAGAAAGAGTTGGTGAGAAAGAAGGATCCTGTGAAGGAGGAGCCATCAAAGGAGCTATCACCTATAAAGGAAGAAAGGAGAGCTAATTAGTAAAGATTGTGGAAGAAAGACAAAGACTGCACATGAAGAGGAGACTGCACTTAAATTGTTTCGGTAATTGTTTTGAAGAACTATTTTCTTTTTTAATAAGAGGAAAAAAAGGAAGAGAGCCATCATTTATATTTTCGTGCAATGGTTTCTTTAAATTAACTATCAAATCTTTGGGGAGTTCTTTTTAGAAAATAAAAGTTTTTAAACAATCATTTATATTTGAGTACAAGTTTTTTTTAAATTGAATTATTAAACCTTTCAGGAAATATTTTTAGAAGATAAAAAGATTTTAAAGAACATTGGCTAAGAGGAAAAGAATATTTCAGACTGTATTTTGTACACAAAAATTTACTACATAGTAAATGTCAATGAATTTTTAATTTCAATTGTTGGAGTTATTTTGTCTGGAAAAGAAAATTATCAGGAATGGTTTTGTAAAGTTAAAAATACCCTTATTTTTAATGATATGTGGGATGGAATTTGTGAAAATGTGATTTTAGAAGATAAGAAAGATGGAGAAGCAATAGATGAAGTGGATAAAAGTGCACCAGTAGCACCTACTAATGCCAAAGATTTAGCATTATGGAAAAACAAGGATAAGAAGGCTTATGCCTTGATTATTGCCTATGTAAGTGAAGAAGTAAGTAGACATTTAGTTTCTAGAAAAAGTGCTTTGGAAGCATTAAATAAACTAAAAGCTTTGTATGATTCACATTCTGAGCTTGAAATCATACAACTGTTGATGAAATTATTTAACTTAGAATTAAAAGATAATAATCCAATGAAACTTGCTTCTGAAATTAGAGCCATTTTCCATGATATTGATGCAACTGGTGTAAAAGTTGACATTCAACTTACTGCATTTATTAAATCTCTATATCTTAACTATACTCATTATTTAGAATCACTTCAAGCTAGTGGCCAAATGAAGGCTATGACCTTTGAAACACTTGATGAGAAAATTGCAGAAAGAGAGAAAGCATTTGGGAAGAAGGAGTCTAAACCCAATGATGAAACTTTGTGTCTTGCACAGAAAGGACACAAATCAAAAGAATAATTTGCAAAGGATGAAAATAGAAGTAGAGGTCGAGGTAGAGGAAAAAGAGGACAGTACATAGGAAGGGGGGGAAGATTTAATCAAGGAGAGAAACAATGTTATAGATGTGGAAAAACTTGTCATACTACCAGTTAATGTAGAAATTCTTGGGATAAAATTGTTAACAAGAAAGAGCAAGTACAAGATAAAGGAAATGATAAAGGTAACCCTCCTGAATCTGCACATTATGTTGTTGCACATTGTAATCTAGGAATTGAAGAAGCTTTCAGTACTTCGTTTTCATGGAATGGCATTTGGTTATTGGATACTGGAGCCACATGTCATATGACATTTAGAAAAGACTTCTTTGAAACTTTTAGTGATCAAATTGATGGGGTAGTACATTTGGCAGATAAGTCTCAATTAAAACCTTTAGGAATTGGTTCTGTTAGATTGAAATTATCAGGACTTGCTGATTATATACTTTCTAATGTTCTTTATGCTCCACAATTGAAGAGAAATCTAATATCTCTTGTGCAAATTAGACAACAAAATCACTCGATACATATGTTTGATGGTATCATTGAAATTAGAAGAGCTTATGATAATGTGATTGTAATGAATGGGGTGGAAGATAACAAACTTTTAAAGTTGAATGGTACTATCATCCAATTCACATAGTTCTACAAATTTGGTTCAGCATAATAGTAATTTATCTTCCAGCTTATTGTGGCGTGCTAGATTTGGTCATATTAATTATGAGAGTCTCAGGATTATGAAATAGAAAAAAGTTCAAGGGCTTCCTACTATTCCAAGACAACTTTCACCATGTGATGCTTGTATCTTAGGCAAGCACAGTAAACAACCTTTTAATGATTCTATGTTTTGAGCTTCAAGAAAGCTTGGTCTTATTCACTCAGATTTATGTGGGCCCATGCAGGTTCCATTAGAAAATGGTAACAAATATATCATGACTTTCATTGATGACTTTACGAGGATGTGTTGGGTTTATTTATTAAAAGAAAAATCTCAAGCTTTTGATACATTCAAAAATTTTCACTTATGGATTAAAAATGAAGCTCAACTCAATATTGGAACCCCTCGAACTGATAACGGTGGTGAATATACATCTCAATATTTTAAAAAATATTTGTAAGAGAATGGTATTAAACATCAAACAAATGTTCCTTATAATCCACAACAAAATGGTGTGGAAGAGCGTATGAATAGGACACTCTTGAATATGGTAAGATCAATGATGTTTTTTTAAAATTGTCAAGTTAATGTTTTAGGGAGAAGCAATTCTTTGTGCTGTCTACATTAAGAATAAATGTCCTTCTTCTGCACTACAAAACAAAACACCTTATGAAATGTGGCATGATCATCTTCCAGCTGTCAAGCATTTTAGAATTTTCGGTTCCACATGTTATGCTTTGATTCTTGAGCAACAAAGACATAAATTCGGAGCAAGAAGTAGGAAGTGTATTTTTTTTGGTATATTCTAATACTTCTAAAGCTTATAGGTTGTATGACGAAGATAACAAGAAGTTTATTGTTTCTAGAGATGTTATATTTCTTGAATTTGAGAAAGATGCACTCACTATTGATAAACAACTTGCTCAGCTTGATAGATTTTATTCTAAAAAAATCTATCATGAAATGGATAATGAACTTCCAAATCTTGAAGGGGGGTTCCTGTTCTAAGTCAAGTTTTGGAATTTCCTTCTATAGCAACAAGTTCTTCTAATGCACAAGTTGATGAAATAGAAGATGAGACAATTGATGATATTGTTAATGGAATGGATAAACTAAGTATCATGGATAATGCAGAACCTACTTTTAAAGAAGAAACAATGCAAACACCACAACAACAAGAAGTTCGTAGATCGATACGGACTAAGACATTTCCAAAAATGTACGATGATTTTGTAACATTAGATTGTAAATTAAACTTTCATGTGTTTGATGAACTTGCATCTTTTCAAGAAGCAGTAAATAGTGATGTATGGAAAAGTGCAATGCAAAGAGAGTATGATGCTCTCATAAAAAATGGAACTTGGAGGTTGATGAATCCTCCAATTGGAACCAAACCAATTGGTTGCAAGTGGATATATAAAAACAAGTATAAAGCCGATGGCTCACTTGAAAAAGACAAAGCGAGACTTGTAGCAAAAGGGTATGCACAGAAAGAAGGTGTTGATTACACAAAAACATTTTCTCCTACAGCTAAATGGGGCACCATTCGAACTTTTTTTTCATTAGCAGCACGAAAAGGATGGAATATACATCATATGGATGTTAAAACCGCATTTTTGAATGGAGACTTAAAAGAAGATGTGTATATGGATCAGCCTAAAGGCTTTGCTATCAAAGGTCAAGAACAGAAGGTATGCAAATTAGTGAAATCTTTATATGATTTAAAGCAAGCACCTCGAGCTTGGTATGAAAAGTTAATTGAACATCTTCTCAAATTGAATTATAAGCACTTCAATCTAGATGATGCAACTTTATTTGTGAAGAAAGTTGAAAGATCGGTTGTATATCTAGTTGTCTATGTGGATGATTTGCTTATCACAGGAAATAATGACGATTATATAGTATCTATTAAAAGAGAGTTGAGAATGGTTTTTGATATGAAAGATTTGGGATTATTACATTATTATTTAGGAATTGAAGTAGATAAAAAACCAAAGCACATTTTCATTTCTCAGAAAAAATATGTTGGAGAGTTATTAAACAAATTTGGTATGCAGGATTGTAATCTTGTTTCAACACCAATGGAGTAGAATCTAAATCTTACTTCAAATGAAGGTAGTGCATTTGAATATCCAACAAAGTATAGGAAACTTGTTGGAAGTTTAATTTATCTTACTACTACTCGTCTTGACATAACTTTTGTTGTAGGAATACTTTCCAGGTTTATGCATCATCCCTGTGAAGGTCATTGGAATGCAGCAAAGAGAGTGCTCAAATATTTAAAAGGCACTCAATCTTATGGCATCAAATATTCTAAAGTTTCAGACTTTCATCTCACTGGTTATTCAGATTCTGATTTTGATGGAGATAAAAAGCATGGGGTCTCTACTTCAGGTTATTTGATGAACATTGGATCAACAACTATCACATGGAGATCATGAAAGCAATCTGTTGGGGTCTCTACTTTAGGTTATTTGATGAACCTTGGATCAACAACTATCACACAGAGATCATGAAAGCAGTCTATTCCTGCCGATTCTACAACTGAAGCCGAATATGTTGCAGCAGCTCAAGCCACAAAAGAAATCATTTGGCTTTGTAAAATACTTGAAGACTTGCAAGAGAAACAAATGAATTCAACGCCTCTCTTTGTTGACAACACTTTTGCAATTCAATTGGCCAAGAATCCAAAATTCCATGATCGGACCAAACATATCAACACCAAATATCACTTGATTCGACATCATGTTGACGCCAAAACCATTCATCTAACACATTGTCCTACTTCTGAGCAAATTGCAGATATCTTTACTAAAGCATTGGGCCGTGAAAAGTCTGAAAATTTTAGAATGCAGATTGGCATGTCAGATGTCCCTTCGGATTAAGGGGGGAATGTTGAGTAATCCTTCTGGATTACATTGTAAATAATATTTTAGTTATTAGTTGGTAATCTTGTTATCTAAACGGTTTTGATATATTTTATATGTAACACTCATCTACATAATAATATATTGATTTGCTGAGGTTATTCACAGCTTGTGCCAGTTTACATTTATAGTTTGAGTGAAAGATAAAAGAATCCATAAACATCACCAAGTAAAAGTTCCAAGGTTTTACGAACACAAATCTTCTTAATGTTTGGTTATATGATTTTATAATTTCGTCTGATTATTGTTGTGTCCAATTTTAATTCATGTTATAAGAAACGACCAATCCTACTTTAAAAAAACACCAAAGAAATTGCCAATAAAAAAAATTAAGTTTTGCTTGAGAATTATTCCATTTGTTTATTCTGCTTCTAAATAGAAGCAAGCCTGATCATACATATGGATTTACCAGAATAGAAATCCAAGAGACAATTTAATCATTGCTTCTTTAAACAAAACAACCTGCATATACCACAATCTCCATAAGTTTTGAGTATTTATGATTGACGTCCTTACATCGTAGGTATCTAAGTAAAAGTACTAATTCTTTAGTAATATAAATCTATATCATCGTTTCTCCTCTTCATTCAGAGCAACTCTTCTGGATAAAGAACTACAAATATATAGATAAGAGAAAAGTAAAATAGAAAAACTATTACAAACACAAATCAAGATATGAGAGTGAGGAGAACCGCCTTGCCAATCATTTTTGCGTTAACAGATCCATTTCAAAGTTGGAAAACCCATTCACATTCATTTTTACATGGATAGTTCCATTTTAAATTAAGATTTATTAAAAATGATTGTGATTCTGATCCATTTTTGCATTAACAGATCTATTTCTCCGGTAGTTCATATCCATGATTTGATAATTGATAGCACCTGCTTATACATGTATAGGGCTGAGAGATATTAAAATCCTGTGCATCACACAATACCCAATTGATTGAAATCATATCCACACCAAACCCTGGAAAACCCTGTCAAGTAGAAAAACCCAAATAAATTTAAATGGCAACCACAACAAATCCTTGATCAAATTCTTGTACCTCCCTCTCCCTAATCAACTCTTTGTATCTACAAGGTAGTAAAACCTTGTTCATCACAAAACCAATCAATATGCATTTAGTTTATGTATCTGTCGCAACATTAAATGCTGTATATTGAGATGCTGTACAAAATATTAAATTGTATTCAAATCACACTGCAATTGCCATCAAGAGTGAGATAAAATACAACTAAAAAACATAGTTTTTTCTAAATATTTTTGACAAAAACCATAAAAATTGTTCTTAAAAATTGTTGCTTCCCCAATTTTACAATTGCTGAATTGGCAATACCCTCCTATACTAAATAGGATTTTAAAACTATCCAAAGTGGCCAAAATTAAGATTTTAGCATTCCAATTGGTATTCCTTTTGCTTCCATTAAGATAAAATACAACTAAAAGTAAGATAAAATACAACTAAAACACACAGTGTTTTCTAAAAACTTTTGATAAAAACCAATCAAAATTATTCTTAAAAATTGCTACTTCCCCATTTTTATAATTTTAACAATCTTAATTGACTCTACTATACTAAATACCCAATTTTAAAACTAACCAAGTGGCCAAAATTAAGATTTTAGCATTCCAATTGGAATTTCAGCAACAAAAAAAAGAGCTCCCTTTGCTCCAATTATCCTCCGTTTTCGCTCTGGCTCTTATAACCTCCCACTCTGTTCTTAATTCGAAATGGCCAAATTCGTTTAAAAATATTGTGAAGCCTCTGAATCCAAGATTTGTCATTGAAGGGTACCTGAACGATGGCACAGTCTACTCCTGCCATGGCCAAAGCTTCAGCTGAACGCATATCATCCCTGCTATCTATTTGCAGATCAGTTTTCCAAATATATTCATCTTGAATTCATCTGACCAGTTGTGACTAAAACCATTAGTTCAATTTTTCTTATTTATTTATTTATTTTTCAACTTATTGCATGGATTTCATTTTCCACGCACCATCCCTTAAAATGTTGTAATATTTTATTTTATTTTATTTCTTTGTTTTTGCTTACCCGCAGCCTGACGGGTTTCACAATGCCACTTATGTGTAAAATTTCACAAACGATATGCTTGTCACATGAACATTTGACGACGATTTTGTGTCTATCAATCTACATTCTATACAAATACTAAAGTGTCAATTTCCTCATCCTCACACTTATTGACTTTACTTCGACTTTGTTTTTTTTATTTTGTATTATTGGCAACGTTCATGATGCATTATTTTGAATCATTGGCCTTGTTAAAGATGAACGAGGCTTGAGATAAAAGAGACAAACAATCTTCTTGACTCCTCATGGCATTTGTTTTTATTATTTTGGCAATGTTCAAGATGTATTATTTTGCATCATTCAAGATGAGAGAGGCTTTTTCATAAAGAAGACAAAATGAGAGTGATCCAAGGAAGAATGAGAAAGGTTTTAAATAAAAATGGCCTAAAGAGAATAACTATGATTACGATAGCGAATCAGAATTCAAGCATAGGTTTTTTTACCTAACCCACTTCTATGGCCACTACAACTGATCACACTCTGCCCTGTTCATTGAGCTTCTAACACTAACACTTCCTTTTTGGTATTATAGATATATGAGATGGGGTGAGGAATTAAAAGAGTCAATGAGACATCAACCCATGAGCTTCATAACATTTAAGTACATATATAAGTTGGGAAATCGCATTAGTTTAACACTTCAAATATGGAAAAAAGAAGACGTATTATGAGTAAGTTGTAATACTAGATTGGATAACATAAATTCAAATTTTGGTGGAGAATATGATGTGAAATATTTTAGGGGATTGTGGCAAAATTAGTTTCATGATATCGGTATGCCATTGGGATCGAAGTTGGCTTATAGGGACCCTCTTAATTGTTACATTAGTTGAGATGGAATTTTTTGCAACCCAAGGCTTGTATTCTAAGAGAGAGAATCATGGAGTATAAGAATCTTGTAATTGAAGACAAAAAAAACTAGAATATATTTGTGTTATCCTGTATTTTTAATTACTTTAAAATATATCTATGTCGTCACAATACCATTTCAAATGTCAAAGTGATATTAGAGACACCAATACCAACATTCAAATTATTGGGGGAATGCAAAAAGTTAAATTAATAAACATGGAAGTTAAATATGGTTCATACAAATACCTTCCTTTGGAATCTGAGATTGGGAACTTCAAGTATAGATTTTCTTCTCCCCAATATTGTTATATATATCTTCTCAACTCTCTTTTTGATACAATCTTTGGAAAATATGAATCAATTCACTTGAAATGAGAAATGAAAGGGAGACTAGAATGGAAGACATGGTCGCTTGATACATTAATTGGATGGCCACATATTACCTTTGGAATCGAACTTGATGTTCCACTTCTTTGATCTATGAAGATATAGTTTTAGAATTACCTTAATCACCACCTTACCTTTGGGATTTATGCTTCAAAACCCTCTTTCAAATTATGTCCTCGCCTAGCTCTCACTATCACTGCATCTTATCTAAGAGTTCAAGAATTTCTCTTGAGAATTTTTTCATCCTTGCTTAATACTTGAGAGCCATGAAGGAGGCCTCAAATCAATGAAAAAATCTAAATCGGAGGAAAAAACAACTAAATGACCGGAAAGATAGTGCTTTTTTCAGCTGCAACGGCGGAAGCCCAAAACTTAAGGATCAACGAAACAACAAAGCGCAGTCTGAAATGTCAATGCAATAATCAGGGGCTTCGTAGTCTGTCGTTTGCAACTGCAGAGAATGTAGTAACAAGATGTTCCGACATGAAAACAAAAGTCAAACGATTGAGACAAAATGCATTGGAGAAAAATATCGAAGCTAAAGCTTATTATTTCTCCGCAACGGCGGGAGCGCAAGCAAATAAACTTTCGACTCAAACACTTGAAAATGAATTCAAAGGAAATGGTAAGCTTAAACAAATAGTGGATCATTTCAGGCATTAGGAAAAGTCTTTATGAATAATCATTAAACCAAATCAAAGAAGAAAATCAAACCAATATAAGCAAAAGGAGGGTCCCGAATTTTTTTGAATTTTGGGAAAATGTTGCAGCTACAACAAACTGTTGTTCATAATGTATATAATGTAAATACCAATTTCAAAATCGATCCTATAATTTGGACCTTGTTTTTTGATGGCTCCAATTCAAAGGAGGGAGAAGGTGCAGATGTGTTCTAATTGGTCTGAAAGGAATCAAAATGATTATCCCCTGCAGATTGGAATTTGAATGCACCAATAACATCGTTGAGTACGAGGCTTTGGTCTAAGGACTCAGGAAAGCTGTCGATTTGGGAGCTAAAGCAATTGAATGTGTGGGAGACTCAGAAATAATAGTGAAACAGGTATGCAATCAAATACACTGTTTGTCTCCATGCTTAGTGAATTATTAGAAATTGATCAAGGATATGACTAATTCCTTTTGGTAATTTAACATTAAATTTGTTCCTAGATCACAGAACTCTAATGCAGATCTGTTAGCCAATACTGCATCAAGGATAATTCCACCTGAAGGTTTGTCTCCACAAACTTTCTCTATTGAATTGATGTATAGACCCTCTATACTCGACAACGTCACGAGCTGGAAATTGTTTGATGATGATCATCAAATACTGGACTTCCTTTCAGCTTGAAATACCTTTGAAGGTATGGCAATCAATGAAGTTGATCATTAGAAGTCTCTATCTGATCCTTCAAAAATTATCCCCAAGTATGTCATCAGTCTGGAAATGTTCTATGATTTACAGGAAAAATTCAGGCAAACCACCAATTTCAAGACTCAGAGCTCAACCCTGAATTACGCTCCTATTAAACTTAGATCAGAGCAAGAGCCTCGATTTATTAACCTTGGAATTGACTGCTCCCATGACGAACGGAGAAATTTCATTAAGTTGTGCAGGGAATTTAAGGACATTTTTTCCTGGAAATATGACGAAATCCAAACTTTTTACGCTACTGTCATGCATCTTAACATCCCTATGAAGCCTGAGGTAAATCCATATCAACATAAATTGAGAAAAATGAACCCCAACCTCGAACCTTCTGTCAAGAAAGAACTCGGCAAGCTACGCTTGGCTAGGATCATATTTCCCGTCAGGCACATGCAATGGATAGCTAATTTGGTCCCTGTTTGCAAGAAGAATCAGGAAATCAAACTCTGCGTAGACTTCAGGAACCTGAACCGAGCCTCTGAAAAAACACAACTATCTTGTTCCTCCGATGGAGAAGATCCTACAAAATGTAGCCAGATCGGAGATGTTTTCACTGCTAGATGGTTTTTCTGGCTACAACCAGGTCCTGGTGGTGCCCGACGACCAACTTAAAACTTCCTTCCGAACCCCTTAGGGAACATTTGCATATAGACAAATGCCTTTTGGATTAATAAACGTAGGAGACCTGTTCTAGAGAGATATGGAAATAGCTTTTAGGGGCTTGATACATAGCTATGTCATTGTCTATCTAGATGATGTAACAATTTACTCCAAGAAATGACAAAATCATTTGTTTTATTTATCACAGGTGTTTGAGAGATGGAGAATATTTGTCCCTTTTCCTCAATCCAAAGAAGTCCATCTTTGCGATAACGGAAGGTAAGCTATTGGGTTTCATAGTATCGAAGGAAGGAATGATCATCGATCCAAAATGCGTTGATGGAATATCTAAAATCATCCTTCCAAACTCTCGAAAGTAAATATAGTCATTCTTGGGTAAGATTAATTTTTTTCAAATATTTGTTCCCAACTTTGCTCAAGTGGTTAAACCCCTGCAGTTTTTAGTCAAAAAATATGTACCATTTAAGTGGTCCAAAGAAAAAAAAAATGCATTTACTGAGATCTGGAAAATCATAGCAGAAGCACCTACTCTTATGTCCCCAAATTTTAGTAAAGAGTTTATATTGTATACATTTGCTACTGAATTTTCCTATGCAGTTGTCCTAACACAGAAAAATCATGAGGACGTTGAGATCCCCAATTCCTTTATGAGTTCTACATTCAAAGGATCTAAACTCAATTACTCCCAGTTTGACAAACATACCTACACTATATATAAATCAGTAAATCACTACATGCCTTATCTTTTAAAGTGAAGGACCAAAGTGATCGTTCCGTATACATCCATTTGCAACGTCCTCATCCAAAAGGAGTTGGGAGAAAAGAGAGCTCACTGGATGACCGCCCTTCAAGAATATGATTTGGAGATCAAGCCTACAAAGATCATCAAAGGACAAGGTTTTTGTTAGCTCACCGCCCAGTCAAACGATCTTGAACAGCAACACGTTGATTGGGAGCAGGAAGAGGTTATTCCTACAGGTTTTGTGAATGCACTCGAAACTGCATCATCTTAATGGTATGATCACATCAAATTCTTTCTTCATAATGGTTTTCCTCCTAAAACCCTTGATCCAAAAAAACATAGAGCATAAAGGCTGAAATCAGCTCCTTATCAGCTTATTGATAATGTTATGTTTAGGAATAATTACGATGGAGTGTTTCTCAGATGCTTAGAATTAGGCTGATGACTTCTTGTTTCAATTTCATGCAGGGCTTATAGGTGGACATTTTTCAAGCGATAAAAAGCCTCACAAAATCATCAAGGTAGGATACTACTAGCTTACCCTATTCAAAGACTCCCATGCATTTTTCAGAAAATGTGAGCCTCACCATAAGTACATTGGAAAAGTCAAGAAACCTGCTTATCCTTTGCAGCCAGTAGCATTCCAATTCCCATTTCAGCAGTGGGGGTTGGATTTCATTGGACCCATCAACCCCGTATCCTCATTACAGCATAAATACATCTTGACAGCCACTAACTACTTTACAAGGTGGGTTGAAGCAGTCCCATTATGACTATGTAACACAAGTCAGGTAATTTCCTTCCTAGAGAATCAAATAATAACCAAATTTGGCACCCCTGAGTATATTGTTTTTGACAATGCCTCATACTTCTAGTCCATTGACTTGACCAACTACGCCCTTGAAAAGGGTATCAAGCTTAAGTTTTCCACTAATTACTATCCTAAGGGAAATGGGGTTGCGAAATACTCAAACAAGAACTTGATAAGCATTCTTAAAAAGGCAGTGGTTTCACATCAAAAGAACTGGCACATCCAACTCTATTATTCTTTTTGGGTAGATTGAATCACCCCAAAGGAAACCCTTGGTAACTCCGCATACTGCCTTGTTTATGGAAAGGAAGCTGTCCTGCCACCTAATCTCACCATTCCTTCATTATAGGTTACCCAATCCATCCAAGAGAGTGACTCTTCCCCATTATAGTAGAGGATTGATTCTCTACTCAAACTAGAAGAGGATAGAGAGAAATCCAAGAATAAATTTTACCAACATCAACAGTTGGTTAAGAAATGGTTCGATGAGAGGTCTTCTTCTGATAGAGACTTCTAAGTAGCAGATCTAGTGTTGAGGTGGGACAAACAACACAAGGATAAAAAAGAGCACACCAAGTTTCAACACCTTTGGTTAGGACCATTCATTGTTACAGAAAATATTGGTCCTAGTACAGTTTGACTACAAACACTAGAGGGGGTCGTCGATGCCTATCCAGTGAATCGCTTTTTGCTGAAGAAATATTTTGCTTGAAGGAGTCTTGCAATCTTGTATATATGTTTGGTGTGTTATTTTCTTCTCTTTTTTTTAATGTTTTCCTAATATTTGTAACTTTAGTAATATCTACATACTTGGCAGTAATAAGCAATCAGTTTTCTCAATACTCAATACTCTCAACTGAAACAGATTTGTCAGTTTCTATCTTTTCTAACTTATATCAAGATTTGTTCTATCTGAATGATAATCATATTTACAGCATTTTGTATTGATTCCCTCTCAGCGAGGTTAATACATTCTACATGCTTTACTCTGATAATGATAGTCGTGGAAGAAAAAGGTCACCCTGTCTAAGGTCTCATTAGGGCACTATGGTATATCTTCATAGCTTGGTCATTCTTGCTCTTTGGGTTTCAATTATGGCCATATATATTATCATATGGATTACAAGATGAGGGGTCTCGTCGCGAGCTAGATCATTAGGTTCATAGGTTCTCAGTGGAATGACATCTTTTCCATTTAATATAGAGAGATGGCTTCCAGTTCTCTGGAAGATGGGAGGTCCTATCACAGGTCAGCTCATTCATGATATGTAGAGCATCGGTGAGTAATGCTACCTATACATGGCCATCAATCCATGGAAGTGTATTGTAATTCATGTTTGACATTAAACCCCAGTCAACCCCCAAACAAGAAAGCATTGTACATCAGGAAGAGGGGGTCCTGTCTAAGTCCAGCCTCACTATGATCATGGGCTTGATGTTGGACTGAAACTATCACCAGATGGTTCCCAAGCCATGATAGTTTCTTTCGGCCATATAGCTGGAAGACAAGAGGTATCCATACTGAGCCAGCTTGCTTAGTTTCCAGGTCAGGTTTGTGAATGGCACTGATCACCAGAACATGGGGCAGTGGTCCTATGTCAATGCAATCTTGCAATTATTATATATATATATATAATAAAAAGGGGGGGGGGAGAATAAATGATGGATTAAGAGGCCTTGTGTGAAAAACCAAAGTTGTAAAGGTCTAACCTTAGGCTCAACTTTAAACTACATGCCTATGTCAGCATGAGTTTAGATAACCCTATCCTCCAATAACATTTGAATCAGAGTTGCATCCTTTTTAAATGACCATGGATGGGAGTGCATCAATAATTTTAATAGTTTCTAGTTGGTTACATTCTTATGTTAACATTTATTGAGAGCTAATCATTTTCCCACTGATGGGTTTGATTTGAAAGCATTATTATTTTGCAGAGATAACCGGTTCTTCCAGATAGTCGCCATTTGTTGTAGGTACAACAAATCCCATGTCATTTTGACATGGGATCCCAATTACACATACGAAGATTACTTGGTAAGACTCTTTGTAATATTAATGTGATTCATTAAGATTTTTATTTGACTCTTGGGATTCCTTAACTTAACCAAATTTCCAAAAATTCCATGTTTGATTTCTTTGTTTTAAAATGAAGAAAGATTGGGTTTTTGTTTGGGATCGTTTTTTCCATGACCCGCATCTCGTAACCCAAAATTTGCGGAATGCGGAAAAAATTTTAATTGATATTTCATTTTTCAAACCAACATCCTGCATCCCGCAAATGTGGGTTGCGGGAGAGTTTTCATATGTGTTCACTTTAATCAACCCGCATCTCGCAAGTTGCGGAATGTGGGTTGCAGGGTTATAATTTATTTACATTTTGGTTTGCATATGTCCGCAACCCGCATCCCACATCCCATAAGATGCAGAATGCGAAGCTGATTGAATAAAAAAAAATTGCCATTTTGCGATTTTGCATTCTGCATCCCGCAAGTTGCAGGATGTAGGTTGTGGAATGATCAATAATCTTACGATTTCATTTTTTGATCCCGCATCCCGCATAACTGATCCTGACCATTCTTTTTACCCTCATCTGATGGTCTATATTATTTCCTAGGAATTCTAAATATGATAGTTTTGTTTACAATTTTCACTGTTTTTACTACTGTAATTTGTTCTGTTGTGTGATTTTATCTCTAGATTTTACCACGCGATTCCGACAGTGTTTACTACAGTTTCAGGTTGGTTACCAAGTTTCTTCCCATATAATTCAGTTTTAATTTATGGTAAAGTTTTCAAAACAATACATGGCAACATCCAAAACCCCCAAATTTACCACGAGTAAAAATATTCAAAAGGACATGTTCACCAAAGACCCAAATTTTGGTGTCTTTTCTAATACTAGCAGCCGAGTGACTGAAACTTATCATTTGGACTAGTCTCGGGATTACTCTATCTTCGATAACAATGACCTCTTAGATTTCCAGAGTGACCAAATTGTTTATGAGAGAATTAGATATTCTGGCCTACATATGATTGTTGCAAGACAGACCATCCTACCTTATAATGATGTCGTTAGATGGATTATAGACCATGCCAATGTGAAAGATTGTTCGTTCAATACTAGTACCGGGTCTCAACTATCCAATTTCCACTCTGAAATATTTGTCAGGATTTATGCCCTTAAACCTTTTACACAACTCCTCGATGCAAACTTTGTTAAAGCTTCCAAATCTAGATTCAATTTCGACCAAATGCTTAAATCCTGGATGACTGAACCATGTGGTTTTTCCAAGAGGAAAGACCAACTGTACCTCGTCTAATGGTTTAAAGAGCCTTACTCCCTACTTGCAGCAATGTTATGCAGGATTTATGGTCTCCCCAACTGTTCTTTCTTTAAAGAAGAATGGTCTCCCATTGCTCATCATATTATAACCATGGGTGAATCTTTCCCCTGGGCCTCAATCCTGTCACTTGAACTTAAAAAATCCATACAAGAGTTCCAGAAATCCACTGCTAACAAAAATCCCAATTTTTATCTTACTTCCTTCATTGTGGACATCTTCTATGTTGAATTATGTTACCCTAATATGGGATGGAGTTGGGCATTACCAGCCCACCCCCTCCCCCCGCCTCGTGCATATTTATCATTCTGAGCTCTAGGATAGCAACTATGTGGCTAGGTTTTATGATATATGTTAAATTTTCCTCAGCCCTGGGTGTACTTTCTGATTTTCAACAAAGAAGCCCCTGCATTCTCACTGGAAGAAAAAGATCTCATAGCCACTATGGGAGACTAGTATGTTGGTGGATCATTCACCTATATCATGGTTTATGGAAGAAACATTGCTCACATGTTTCCTAAGGTCTTGTTGGACAGGTTGGTCCTATAAGAGATTTCATTTCAAACAATTACTGAGGGGATTTAAAAAAAATGTGTTGCACCAAAGAGGAAAGTTTGGCCCAGGTTTCCTATTACCTTTGGATCCTTGACCGTACCCACTTCTACTTGGGAATCAGAGCAAAGTGACCACATAATGTCACTTAAACTTAGTTTTGCAAGAAAAAGGCAGCATGATCCCAAAGGGATTGACGATCTCCACCTAAAGCAGAACCATTTTAAAACAGGCTTCGTCCGTGAGGAAAATCCAGATGATTTTATTTACAGGGAGTAGATACATTTTCTGAAGTCTTGGAAAGGGATAAGAGAAAACAAGAGAAAATCCATATCCTACAATACCAGAAGGAGGCTAGGGACAGGGTAAAACATTACAGGTCGATGGAGTTAGACATCTTGGAAAGGATGACAAGAGACAAGAAAGAAAGAGAAGCTCGAGCTGCAACAAAAGAGGCTCTGGCATCCAAAACTGCATCTGTGGAAACCCGCTCAGACTTGGATAAAGGGAAAGCTCCCATCAGAGAAATTCCCCAAAAATTTGTGGAATAGCATATGAAGGACTATTTTTAGACATCAGAGTAGATAAAGTAGAAGCTGAACAGAATGACTTCAACACTAGAAACTCAAGAAGTTGCAACCTCTCAGTCAGCTGAAATCTCCTAGGTAACCACTGTGGTTGAAAAGACTCAACCTGAAAAAACTCAGGTTGAGGAAAAACCTTTAAATAAGACAAAGATCTCCATTCATGTTCCTACTATTGATCTGACTCATTCAGAGGAAGAGGAGGAAATAATTTCTCCTGTTCCTGTTACTGTTGAGACTGGTACTAATTTCCAAAATCTCACCAATGGTAGCAATGGAAATATTTAATCCCCTCTTCCTCGATCTCAACCTTCTTGTCAGTTTGTTCCCTCTTCTTATGCAATACTTTTTTCATCAATAATGGTTTTATCATCATTTTCTGATGGTTCTATTGTGACACCTTTTATAACCGAGCTATATCAAAATGCCACTATATTACCTGAATCAATTACACTTGTTCCTATGGATATGCCTATTCCTTCATCTATTGTGCCTCCAATGTTCAAAACCCCATTGCATATTCCTTCATTCAGCTCAGTGTCATCCCCTGTGTTTGAGAAAATTACAATAGTTTCACCATCGTCATTACTCAAGGACACTACTGTGCAAATTTCTTCTATGGAATTTTATGTTCATGACATTTCTTCAGCCCCTAAAGTAACCCTTGCTCATAATATTACTCCCTCCCCTGCCACTTCGCATATCACTATGGCTACACCTTCTCAAACCAAAACTCAAACTTCATGTTTGATATCCACAGGCATTAGCATAACCCCCATTGATGAGGTCAGATATGAGCTCAATGAATACTTTGTGATATCTCTGGGAGAATATCAGTACAGTAAAGATGATAAATCGATGGTAAAATGGGGCAAGAAAAGGGGTAGAGATCAGAATGATATGGACATGTCTATGGTAAATGAAGTTGTATGGACGTAGCAATCAAGTGATCCACAAGCCTATGATACAGATGAAATATCTGATCTAGGAGCCTTCACAGGTGCCAATCCGGATGCTGTCAACAATTTAAACAGATATTTTGATAAACAAAAGGCAGAAATTGTCAGTTTTAAAGAAGCACTAGAGTAGCTCAAGAAACAACATGAGGCCAAGCAGGATGAACTTGAAATGAATAAAGTTACTCTCAATGAAGAGCTACAAAGAGAAAATAATGATATCGCCACTTTGGTTCAGAAACTTGCAGTATTAGAAAGGAAAAATGAAGATGCAACTGCAAGTGCAGCTTCATCTTCATTTTCCAAATTTTCCCAAGAAGAGTTTAAAGAGATTTCCATCCGAACTAACAGGGAACACTTTGATTTGGTATGTGAGTTATTTAAAACTCTCGCTGATATATTTGAGACTCACATGGTGTTTGACAAGATGTTTGTTGTTCTAGAAGACCTAATTGAGAAAACACAGTAGGCCTCAAAATCTTATGATGAGGTCATAGACTGGTAGAGCTATATGAAGGATAGGCCTGATAATATCACTCTCCTCACTACTTTTTAGTTTAAAAGAGCCACAACTATTTTGAGAGCTTGGGAAGACTTAGATGAAAAAGTAGCTGAACCCATAAAGAAAGCTTAGGCCGCTCTGCGACAGAATATGGTATGCAGTTGACAATATCATGACCGAATTATCCTTTCCTACCATAGCGCTTATTGAAAAGGCATGTTCACCTAGACCGATGATCGAGCAAGTAGAGCAACGAAGGGATGACCCGGAGGAGAAAATCAAGAAACTTGATCACATCAACATACACAATGTAGAGCAGTTAATCAAACAGCCATTTGCAGTACAAGGAAAGATACATGTCTACATTCTAGTTTGGCATAAGTTGTCTAAGAATGAGGTCGAAGATTATTACTGTA
>LPNX011159310.1:59272-108170 GCA_001517045.1 Pseudotsuga menziesii | reverse complement strand
CTCCATATTCAGTCTCCATTGTTGATAATTTGCATGATCAATTGTTAATTGCTGTGAGTGAAATTAATCTACTGCAGGCCTGAATTTCTACATATTTCTCAACTTGACATTAAATCGGCCACTTATCCTGATATAAAGAAGCTGCTACGTATTTGGAGGTTGTGGAAATATTTCTTGGGATATTAGTCTTGTTTAGGTTTTTGATCCCCTTTAGGGGGGATTCTATTGTTTGTAATAATTATTTAAGTGAGTGATCTCCAATATATCAAGGATTTTTTGACTTTTGGAAGAAGGGAGACTGATACAAGGGATCGAACAACACTTCAGTTTTTTGCCAAGGTCTTTTGTGTAATTTGTTACAAAGAATTCTGAATAAATCTAGTGTTGCAATTCTTATCTCGTGTACTTGATCTATCAAATTTCTTTGAGAGGTTTTAGTTTTCTTGTTCCAAATGATAAGATAGTACTGTGTTTCATTTGTAATTGATTAATGTGTTTATTTAACTCTGATTTATCTCTGTTATTTATTAATGCATTGATAAAGCTTCATGAAATATCTTTGATGAACTGTCTTTATCTATTTCTGCAAAAGGTTTAGCAGTAAAAGTTGTATAGCTTATAAGTTGGTTTTTCAACTAACTTGAGCACCTGCAGGTTATCTTGAATGGTTTTTATGATTTACTGTTATTTAATTTTTTATTAAACAATTGTAATCTTAGCAAGTACAGTTTCATCTTATTTACATTTTTCCAATATGATGAATTTCCTGTTCTTCACACAACTCACGACAACCTGTTATTTATTGAAAACCTCTTCAAAGTAGTTTAGATTTATATTAGGTTCTTCTTCCTAGTTAGGTTTTAGTTTTCCTTTTATTTTCTTATCTCTTTGTTTTCCATTTTGGAAAATAGATCCTCTTGTGGATCAAATCCATCCATAAGCCAACAAAGGCTACAAAAGTATCTATGGGGGATTAACATACCAAACAACTCAAGGATAGAACAATACCTACGTGGGATTGTTTGAAGCCTTTGGATGGGTTTTCTCCGTGTGTTGTAAGCCTTAAACACCCTTATTAGCCACATACTTAGTTCGGTCTTCAATAGGAATCTAGAAAGTTTCCATGAGATATGGATGAATGTTGTATTGGCTAAAATAGTTTCATGATTATATCTTTATGCATAATAATTTTTCATTATGAATATGACTTATGAAATGTTTCTAACCATACAACTAATGCATTGGACTTGTAGGAAATATTGCGTACAATCTCCTACAAGAAAAGAAGGATGAGACTTGTTCTGAAGAACAAGTGACAACGGTTTGAGAAATAATACAAGATGAAGAATAATATGATGATACTTTCAAAGAAAGAAAGAGACCTCAAATAGACTCCAGTTATGTGATACTGTTGAGCGACATCATTAATGTAGAGCCTTCTAGCTATGAATAAGTAGCCATGAAGAAAGGGAAGGAGAGTACCGGTTCAATAACAATGATGTCTAGGATGCAGTATCGAGACCTGAAGGGAAGTCTGTGGTGTCTTCCGTATCGATATACAAGATCCAGCATGCATTATATGGAAACATCATGGGATACAAGGAAATATTTGTAGCACAGGGATTCTCACGAAAAGAAGGCATAGACTACGAAGAGACATTTGCGGCCACTAGAATTTAAGACACATGACAGGTAGAATCATGTGTGCAAATGAAAGAAGGCCTTGTACGAGCTCAAGGAACCCATGGGATAACACATACATGAGGAGCTTGAAGATCACCTAGAGTGATGAAGATCTTAACCTTTTCTACAATGTTGAAGATAAAATCCTATAGAGGATGACAAGCTCATAGATGGGTGCAAGAAGAACTTTTGAAAAGGTCAAGATAGAGGATCTTGGTATCCAATGACCCTAGATGGATACATAGAATATTAGTAGCAGAGGAAGCTACTTTTCATTCTGGTACAGAATGTTGCAATGCATAGAGTACGAAAGGAAGAGGGATAATGATGCTCCGCTTCAGAGGGAATGACTGCAGAAGATTCTGAGGTTCGACATGGTACGACAAGATGGACAGATTACTGATAACTCTAGGATTTACTAAGAATAAAGCACATTCCAACCTTTAATTCAAGGTTGAAGGTGGAATACCAATGATGCTCCTGTTATAATGCGATGACTTGTTCCTAAAATAAAAGAGGAACTCATTAAAGTTGCAAGAAGGAGACTTGCTACTGAGTTCGAGATGAAGGACTTGGATATGATGCACTACTTTCTAGACATGGAGGTGTGGCAGAATTCAGATGGAATTCCCCTGGGACAAGGGAAGTATACAGTGGATATCCTAAAGAGTTTCAGGATGATGGACTGCAAGGCCATGACCACACCTATGGCATTGAACATGAAGCTATTGAGTGATGCTTCGTAAGAGTCAGTTGATGCCATGATGTATCGTCAGATGATTAGGTCGTTGATGTACCTAACGAATACAAGACCAGATATTTGCTTTGTTGTGAACACATTGAGCCAGTTCCTGACGGATCCCAGACATGTTCACCTAATGGTTGCAAAACATGCAGTGAGGTATGTAATGTTCCCTTTTTGGAACTTTATTAAACTTCCCTATTTTTCCAATTTTTCTTACAATTTTTGCTCCTGACTAGTTTTGATGTCTAGACCTCCAAATTGACTCAAATGATTCCAAATTTTCTCTAAAGGTACATGAATGATAATATAAATAAAATATAATTCTAATTTATGTTTTTTACCTCTCAATTACTTCTGAAAACTTGTTTAATGTTTTGTTCAAATTAGGAGTCTTTACTAGCAAATTGGGGCTCCAATTCCCCCTGGGTAATTGCTGGAAATGTCTTCACAAATGATCTCAAAGTCACTTGGATTTATGAACAGAGGCTAGGACTTGTAAAGGAAATTTCCAAATTTGACCTATGAAGTATATTGACAAGTATATTAACCTCATAATCCATCCCAAAACATTAGGCTTCCCATATATTCAAATTTGCAAGAGAAAGATACCATTTAACATAGGAATTCTAGCTAGTGTGGGCCCCATAGTCTCCATGTGTCTTCATGCTCTATTTCCACTTCAATTTTCTCTTTTATTTATTTAATAAGATCAATTATTAAATATTTATCCCCTTCTAATGTCTAAACATCATTTATCATCCCCCTTATTCCAAATCTCAAAGCTTCCACCCCCAAACTAGGAAACTAGTGATTTTCCACCATGGCAATTATTTGACTTTTAGCATCCCTTTGACAACTTTCATGAATATGGAAAATTTGATTCATCCATTGTGACCCAATGCCAAATTTGGGACATTACAAATCCTCCCTTCCCAATATTGCTTGTCCTCAAGCAATTTAAAACATGGTTGTTGAAGAACCTGCTTTCTGTATGATTCTTTGAAGTTGCCACTGAGTCTTTGAGATTTCATGAAGATTTCAGAGAGGAACCATCATGCTTGCTGCTGCACTACTCTTATTAACATAACCTTATTAAGTGGGGAATCCATATACCATATTGTTGTTTCCCAAAGAATTTGAAATCAATGGGACTAAAAACTATACCAAGGTCCCATTGCTTGCATTGCACTCCGATAATTAAGAGTGCTCTCCAACCCATACCATTTGGAAATAGAATTCTTGGATCCCATTTCGTTGTATGCATTATTCCAAACATCATTATTGCATAATATATATCATCAAAGTATATAACAACATAATAATAATGTACATCAAGGAGGTGCCTCACCAAGAAATCATGAAAGTGCTTATACCTCCCAGTGAGTAGACTACCATTTTCCAAGTGCATACATGCTTCAAGTGACCAATCAAATCTGCTCCAATGACATAGGTGAGGAACCCATGTCCTATAATGCTGCTCCCAAATAATGTAATATGCATCAAAATAATAATCAACCAGTTTTTCTTTCATCCAAGAATTGAATGAAGAACCTCCACCAAAATATGGACCAAATAAAGAGCAAATAAAACACGAAGACTTCAAGGGTCTCAAAGAAGTCTCATCAATACACCCATCAATATGTATATCATCATGAAATAACAGAGGATTTTTATGCCAATAATAATGTTCCTCAATAATATCCCTCTTCACCCAAGTGTTGGATGAAGTTCCTCCAACATCAAATGAACAAAGTGTTGAGCAAGAAAAACCATGAGCCTTCAAGTGACTCAAATGAACATCATAGGTACACCCATGTAGATGTGTATAATCATAATGTAAACAAGGATACTACTGCAAATGTAAATAATATGGTTCTCTAATAATTCCATAATCAAAAGGAGAAATAGAATTTCCATGAAACCATAAAAAAGAAACCATGAAATAGAATTTCATGTGGCACCATCAAAAAGAAACCTTTCACCCATACTTCATTAGGAAGACTGCTGCAAAATTTAGAAGTGTAGGATGTAGGAGAAAGAACCAACTCACCCAAATGATCAAAAAGTGCAAAGTTGTCATAATGTGACAGATCCATAGGGGTAGGATTATGCATCTCCTTCAAGAGTGTGAAACCTTTGGCATAGATTGGTTCTAATGTAGAGGAATCATGCTCTTCTTTAAAAATTGCATACCCTTCATCAAGAGAGAATTCAAGTTCCTCTTCCACCACATCAAGTGTTTGGATCTCTTCAAGTTCATATTCAAACACATCAAGTACATTCAAATTTAGAAATTTCTCATGATCCACCATGTCATGAGAATCCTCCAAACAATCTACCATTTGACAATCTGAAACATAGGACAAAAAACAAGTGTCTTGCAACTTTTCAAGAAGTTGCTCATTCTGAATTGTGAGCTTGTCAATAACTTCATTATTCTTCAAGTAGGATTCATGTAACCATTCAATAAGCTCAATCACATTTTTTCTATCAAAAATCAAAGACATGAAATTACCTTTGATGTTGCACATTTCTCTTTGGATCTTCTCCATGTCTTCAAGGAAGGATGGATCGTCCAAGGAAGTAGTTCTCCAACAATAATTTTATACCAATGCTTGAGTGTCATGGAGTATGCTAAGGGCCTCTTGGATATTCTTTTCATTCATCTTTAAGGACCCTTCAAGAAAATGAGGCTCTTGCAAATGAACCTCATCATCTTCTTCCTTCTTGCTTGGACCAACTTCATGAAGCTCAAGTGGTGATGGGGAAGTTGATCTTGTTTCTTCTTCAACTGCTACAAGGTCTTCATTTTCATGTTTAATGGAATTTTGGCTTGCAACAACATTTTGAAATCTGATCTCTATGTCACCAACATAGAGTTGTGAGAACCCATCAGTAGGTACTCCTTCATAGTTCAAGCATCCATCAGTAGATGCTCTTTGGTCCATGTCCATAGTAGAACTTGTTTCAGAATTATATTCAATAGTTTCAAGGTACTCTTCTTCCTTCTCATGTGATGTTTCCTCATCTTTTTCAAAGTCATTTGGGAGTGAATTTCGATGCTCTTCATGTAATGCCTTTTCTTCTTCATCACTCACAGAAATTTGTAGCTCCTTGGTCTCCTCCCTACTTGTGCATTGATGATTATAACTTAATGAGTTCTTATTTGAATTATTTTTTATAAATTCCTTCAACCAATCATTAAGGTTTTCATAATGAATAATTTTATGTGCCAATTTGAATGCTTGCTTAACCTGCCTGGACATATCATCACCACATGGATTAATGAATTTATTCAATTCATATATACCATCCATAACTTCAATAGGTTCCAAGACCATGCTCTGATACCACTGTAATGTTCCCTTTTTGGAACTTTATTAAAATGCCCAATTTTTCCAATTTTTCTCACAATTTTGGCTCTTGACTAGTTTTGATGTCTAGACCTCCAAATTGACCCAAATGATTCCAAATTTTATCTGAAGGTACATGAATGATAATATAAATAAAATATAATTATAATGTATTTTTTTTGACCTCCCAATTACTTCTGCAAACTTTTTTAATGTTATGTTCAAAGTAGGAGTCCTTACTAGCAAATTGGGGCTCCAATTCCCCCTGGGTAATTGCCGGGAATGTCTTCACAAATGATCCCAAAGCCACTTGAATTTATGAAAATAGGTTGGGATGTGTAAGGGACCTTTTAAAATTCTCATATGCATCATGTTTCAGTTTATACAGGCTGTTATGACTCTTTCCAAAACAACCCCCAAGTCACAATTTCGACCCTTGGGGAAAATGCACCAAATCTTCTCCCAATGCAATAAAAATGAGTAAAATAGATTCCAATGCTTAAGTAATGAACATGAGACTTGAAATACACATTAATTACATTCCATCCATCATACATTCATCAGAAATACATTCCTCCATTCGAAATAATAAGCATTACCATGGCATATATCCAAATGGAGTGGAAATGGTCATTGTTTGCTCATTAAAAGTTTGACATACAAATATTGGGAATTTAGACTTGAAAATTTCTGAGAATAAATAAAAGAGAATATTTAACTGATTACAATAATAAATTTACAATTAAAGGATCTCCCAATTTGAAATCATCAGCATTACAATGGTTCACAACAAGATAGTGGGGAAATGACACTATTTCTTCATTGTTCAACATTTTTACATGAATTATTTTGGGTATTTCGACATGAGAGTCTTATAAACATGAAATATAGATAATATACATCATAAAATAAGATAATTATTTTTATAGTATTCCCCAAAGAGATCAATATCTCACCCAAAGCGCAATCCCTCCATTGGCATGAATATGGTGTGAAAACTGGAAATAGTTCAGAGAGAGTTCTGCAATAGAAGAATCCACATTATTTCCTATAGATTACACCTGCAAATAATACTCCATTGAAGCTCCATGAAATACCTGAGTGGCCTTTCCAAACACCAACTAGGATGGGAATATTTCACCCTCGAAATTGGCTTAAGCAAGAAAACTATTCATCCACTAGCTCTCACAATTCACAAATGACAATTTCACAAATGAGAAAAAGATTCTTCTAATGAATGATCCCTATATTTTATAAACATTATTGGTATTATAAGGTTCCAAATCCATCCATAAACCAAATCCAAGTCGAATTGGTGTGGTTTCTCATGCTATGCCACGTGGCCTCTCTCTTCACCTTCCCTCTTCTCCCAAATTTGAGTATGAGCCTCTTGTCCTTCTCCAACTCCCAATTTAGACCTCCAAGATGCTATATTCAGGCCTGAAATGTCAGTATGTTAGTATTTCAGCCTTCATATCTGACTTGGGTCGTAACTGTCATAGAATCTCCGTCATTGGTGTCATAGTTGTCATAAATGTAAGGGGAATCTAGCCAAGTGTCCATGAAACTCCCATTTGGCTCTTCCTCTCCCATGTAAGTTAAAATTCATCCCAAATTCAACCTATGAAGTATATTGATAATTATATTAACCTCATAATCCATCCCAAAACATTAGGCTTTCCATATATTCAAATTTGCAAGAGAAAGATACCATTTAACATAGGAATTATAGTTAGTGTGGGCCCCATAGTCTCCATGTGTCTTCATGCTCTATTGCCACTTCCATTTTCTCTTGTATTTATTTAATAAGATAAATTATTAAATATTTATCCCCTTCTAATGTCTAAACATTATTTATTATCCCCGTTATTCCAAATCTCAAAGCTTCCACCCCCAAGCTAGGAAACTAGTGATTTTCCACCTTGGCAATTATTTGACTTTTAGCATCCCTTTGACAACTTTCATGAATATGGAAAATGTGATTTGGCCATTGTGAACCAATCCAAAATTTGGGGCATTAAAAGGTACCTGTAGGGTACATTTGAGTATGGGCTCAACTATAATATGAATCAGAAGATTAACCTGTTAGTTTATGTGGATTCGGATTGGGCAGGAAGTGCCATTGATAAGAAGAGCACTTTGAGGTGTTGCTTCAGTATGAGATCAGGTGTGATCTCTTGTTTTAGTAGGAAGGAGTCCTACATGGAGATGAGTACATCCAAGGTAAATTATGTTTCCACTTTCTCGGTTGTTTGGGAGGTAGTATGTTTCTTTTGAAAACTACTATTTTATTTGATTGATCTGACTTGCATTTTTGTATGATGCAAAGATGAGCAGTGAAGCTCTAGTATGTGATCAAGATCAATATCTCTCGAAGGAGGGAGTTCTAGCAAATTCCGTGAGACAGGTTTTCTGAGCATAAAATCCCGATGAAGCTCGTAGGTTTCTCAGACATAAATAGTATTATAGGTTCTCCTCGGATGTAATCGGTCCTGGAAAAGCTCGCAGGTTATATGTGGACGTAGTCATCCCTGATGTGATTTATGCTAGAAATGGCTAGAGTGAAGTTTGAATACTTCAAGGAGAAGCTTGGTGTTCTCCAAATCGAGGTTACTTCCAAGGGGAAGTTATGAGTCCGTGACCCTTTCTGACATGGTGGTAGGATTGGTTCCTCCCAATTCAGATGTAAGTGTTGATCCTTTCTAACATGGTGGAAGGATTGGTTCCTCTCATGGTCATATATAAGTTTTGTGCCCTTCTGACATGGTGGTAGGATTGGTTCCTCCCATGATCAGATATAAGTGTGGAGATATACATCTATTATGAAAAAGGAATAGCTATGTAGCGAAATTCCCTGCATGGGGAATGGTCTACATCCAGTATGAAAAAATATTGGCTCTATAGAAACCCACATCCAGCATGAAAAATGGCTGGCTATGAGGAAGTACATCCATCATGAAAATGGGATGGCTCTGTAGTGGCTTACATCCAGTGTGAAAAAGGACTGGCTCTGTAGAGACCCACATCCAACTTAAAAAGGAGCTGGCTCTGTGGAAGTACATCCAACATAAAAAAGGGTTGGCTCTGTAGTGGCCTACATCCAGTATGAAAAAGGACTATATTTGCAGAGCTCCACATCCAACATGAAAAAGGGATGGCTCTGTAGTGGCCTACATCCAGTATGAAAAAAGATTGGCTTTGTAGAGACCCACATCCAGCATGAAAAAGGGTTAGCTCTGTGGAAGTACATCCATCATGAAAACGGTTTGTCTCTGTCGAGGCCTACATCCAGTATGAAAAACGATTGCCTCTGTAGAGACACATCTAGCATGAAAAAGGAATGGCTCTGTGAAGTTACATCCAGCATGAAAAAGGGATAGCTATGTAGAGGACTATATCCAGTATGAAAAAGGATTGGCTCTGTAGAGGTACATCCAACATGAAAAAGGGCAAGCGTTGTTGATGAAGACCTACATGGAGGCTAGGCCTACAACCAACATGAAAAAGGGATGGCTCTGTAGAACTTCCTGTGACGAGAAGAATTGATAGATAGCACTATTTGATCAAGATAGTGGAAGTAGTGATGAGGATGATGATCCAGTGATGATCCAACTTTGATGATGATCCAATGATGATCCAACTTTGATCATGATCTAGAGAAGAAGACTTGTATTGATGAATTGTTTCAAGAGGACACCTTCCTAGTTAAGAGGGAGTGTTGATGTATTTGTACCTTCGGAATGTATTCACTTGTATATTTTATATATTGTATTTCATTGAACCATGATATTCCTATCGGAAGAATCATTAATGTAATCAAGTCATGTATATTTGTAGAGGTTAACCCTCCTTTGTAAGTCAGAGGCAAAGTCCCCACAGTTGAGGGGCACTAGGGTTATTAGACTCTCCAAGAGAAGTTGGCCCTGGTAAGTAATTGTCAAGTCAGAAACTAGTATAAATAGAGAGTGAGCCTCTCTATTTGAAACACACACTCACCCAGCTATAGTGCAAAGGTGAGAGAAGAGGAGCTCACACAAGTGAGAGAGAGAGAGAGAACAACTGTTGGAGATAATTTTTTTTGTCTTTGGGTTTTACTGCTGCCATTGGTGCTCATTCTATCTCTGAGGAAGTTGCGGGGTTTTTCCTTTATAGTTTCCCCGAGGATAAATATTTACGTCTATTATCTCTTGTGATTGATTATTGTGTATGTTATTCTCTCAGATAAGATCCTAAGTTCATATTGTTTAAATGATAAAAATCTAACATAATTTATTAAATAAAAAAAAACAGTTTAATATAAAAATTCGCCCATGCGCTAAAATCTTCCCTTAAAATCATCCCTGGTCCCTTGTTTCATTAGGGGGGTGGAGGCATTACCCACCGTTTATCCCTGAAACCCAGAGTCATGGGAGGGTTGTGCTATAGCACACTCCCCAAGGTGTGTGATGATGACTAGTGGGTTCCTGTTGGGGAATCTTGGTCAATGGAGTCAACACTTCTGCTTACAGGTTCTAACTGGAGTTAGGTCATGCAGTTGATGCTCCATGGTAGTCTGCCAACAAAGGAAGGGTATGGTGTAGAAGTTTGTTGTGAATTAGATAGAAGGAAGAAGGCATATATGAATGGCATGGAACTTTTCGAGGGGTGCATAATTAATTGTGTGTGTTGAAATCTTTATGTATATATTAGTATATTATGTTGGTTTCATGGCTTATTATGGTATGATTTAATGGCTATACATTGAAATGTCATGTTTAGGTATGCGTCGACAGATAGTAACTTGTGTCATTATGTGTGATGTGCGGTTGAGTATTATTGTTATACCTACACGAGGTATGTAGCATATGCAACATTTGTTACATTTACATAGATCAGCTACATATGTTCTATGAATGATCTAATACACTATCAAAATATGGCTTGGAAGCAAATGGTTGCGAATGATCAAAATATAAATACTATTACCTATCTTAGTTATGAAATGATACTTTTAAGTCAAGATTATAAATCAATGGTTAATTAATTGTGATTAGAGTTAATTATTAATCATGATCGATAAAGGTGAAATAATGTTAATGATGATTAATAATGTTAGTAAGATTGTTCTTAACTTAATTATTGATTGAAGTGTTTAGTTACTAAATGCAAAATAAGTATTAATGATCTTAATTTATTCAAGATCTTGGTTTAACAATGATAATGGTGTAATGATATTAATTAGATTATTATTAATTTGATCTATTAATATTAACTACATGTTAAGAATGATAATTAGTGTTACTAAAAGTGAAAATTAACTTTATTAACAAATGTTAATAATGTTCATTAGTCTTAATAAGATTATTTTTAACTCGATTAATGCATATTAATTAAATCTTAACTGTAGGTAAGGTTGATTATGGAATATGGCACTAGATAAATTAAATGACATTTAGTGTTTAGAATATCATTTGTTCATTAATAAATAATTCCATGAATGATCATTAGGATTAATTGTAATTAATTAGTATTAAGTATACTTATTAATTATAATGCATTAGAATGTGGTAATAAATAAATATTAATTATGATTAATTATAATTAAGTCTCAATAGTGGGATGTGGTAAATAGTCTCGTGAATGATCACTAAATTTAAGAGAGTATTGATTAGTTAATACATAAATAATCATCGAGACCTAACTATAATTATGATTTGACACTCGAATGTGATAATGGTTAAAATAAATGAGTTGTTATTATTGTTGTTGTTTTTTTGAAAAGAAATTAATGGGAAGTATTAACATTGAATAAGTATATTCTTGAATTTTTTGAATTTATGTTGAAGGTTGATTTAAAGGAATGGTCGTAGAAGTTTATGTTTTTTTAAAAAGGAACCCTCGCAAAATAGATAAAAGGGTGGTTGAAGCATTAAATAAAGGGGAGAGGGGAGTAAAATCTAGAGGAGGAGGATATAGGGGAAATATGTTTGGGGGATCTTTGCATTGAATAAAATATAAGGAGAGGAGGATAACATTTTCAGAGAAGGGAAAGATCTAAGAACTGGTTGGGCTAGTTGTACTCAATTTTTGGGCTTGAGGGTCCAAGAACATACTTCTTGGAGCTTGGAAGTCGACGAGGATTTCGTAGCCGCCAGGGTGGCAAACGGATGTGGTTGGTTGAGCTTCCTGAGGATCTACAGGAGAGCTTCCATGGATCGAAAACTATCATACATGTATTTTACTTATATGGAATGTAAATTTTATTTTCATTTAGAAAATTATATAAACTGTCAATTACAAGCATAGTTAGAACTGTTAAGGAATTATATTTGAAATTTCTTTATAACTGTTTAGATTTTTGAAATGTATGAAAAGAGTAATTAGAAGTTTAGAATTTCATATTTGATTCTTACATGTTGGGAGATTTACAAATTACAACCGATTCAAATATAATGATGAAAAAATTTCTTTATAATTGTTTAGAATTTTGAAATGTATGAAAAGAGTAATTAGAAGTTTAGAATTTCATATTTGATTCTTACATGTTAGAATATTTACAAATTACAACCGATTCAAATATAATGATGAAAAACAAAGTGTATATTGTTAACTGGGCCATTATATTAAACTAAGGACCTTGGGAGGTCCATACAGGAAGCATTAAGGTAGGTTACTTTATGCTTCATATTTGGCTATTTTTGAAATTTTAATATAATGTTGTGGCATTGATAGTTTTGAATTTGGATTTTGAATGTTTTAAATTTGGAGTTTTCCATATGTTACAAATTGAGTGACCTTGCACATCTCATATGGTTGGATTCTATATTTTATAGAGTTTGTGCATGTCTATTCTCCTCAAAACTAACCAATAACCAATGGAAGAAAATCATTGTCTTTGATTTCTTGTTTTTGTTCATCAAATGTCCATGATTAGCTCTTACTTATGACAATCACAAATTGAGATGTATAGTTCTTGCATTTTTTTCATGCTAACACATGTATACATTAGTTATGATGAATTTGATAATTGGTTTCCAATATTCTTTGTATTAAATTTTTGTCTACAATTAGAGAATGTGTTGAATTGCATATTTGTAAGAATTTAAAATCTATCCTAAAATATGGAAATGCTTGAACACATGGCTATGTGCATTTGTAAATATTGTATTTACATAAACTCCATATTGTTCTTGTTTAGTCAACCTTGAAATAATTAACACTAACTTTTAGAATACATAATATCATGTTCACCAAAGCCAAGGATGGATCATAACTAAAAAAAATCACAAGTCCTAGACATAGTTTCAAAACTTATACGAGTCTGAGTCAGACGAGTTGGTTGAGTTGACCTTGAGATGAGCTAACTCAACCTGTAAATCGGCTTGGGTGACCGGTTGGATACCAAACTAACCGAGTCATTTTCCAACTTGGTGAGTTCGATACCGACTTAGTCAACTTGCCCGAGTTATGGGATGACTCGCGCAAGTTGATACGAGTTGATGCATGGAGTTAAAATTATTATTATTTTAATTAATCCCTAAACTTTTGAAATTTAGATATGTCCTACATGTTAGTTATAACTACAACTATTCTTGTCTCTTAACCTGTTGATGATTTCTAAAAATGGTCATTTAGGACTATGGTAATTATTGTATTATAAGTAGTTTACAGTTCTTGTTACTATGTTATTATTTATAAACTAGAGTCGATCTCCCATTGTGAGTGGGTTAAGCACTGTTGAGGACCATTCAATGCCATTTTGTATCTATTTTTGTAACTGTGAGATACTAGAAGGAAATTTTGCATGGTTGGACCTTGGAATAGTAAGTGTGTAATCTGGATTTTCAACTCATGATATTTATCTACTTTAATAAAAAAAGTTTATATATGCCACTGAGGTTTTGGTTATATTTGAATTAACAATTTAGGAAATAATAAATTAATAACTATATTGAATATGGAAAGAATCAAATAAAATAAATTAGTGAATTATGCAACTCTACCGGCCATTTAGACCTTCTTTGATTATGTATTTTCACTTTGTTTCAAACTTCTAGATATGTATTGCACAGTAGACATCATGACATTTCTATATGTTCGTCATGATATGGTATATAGTATATACATGAGAAACCTTTGGATATTTTGTCCCTTATGCTTAGGAATCATGGATTGGAATCTTTAAAACATAATTTTTCTTTAAAATTTGAATAGTTTATGCATTTTTTTAGTGAATCAAGTCGTTAAATTCAAATAGTCCGAGTCATTAATTACTAATTCATTACTAAGTCCGAGTTGAACCTAAGCTAATTCCAAGTCTTAGCCCAATTTTTAAAACATTATTCACTAGTATGTTCAGGTATGAAAATGGTTATCAATCACTCAAATGAAAACACTTTCAACATTGACATTGACATGGAGACCATTGAAATAATGTTTATTACGCCAAATCCAATATATATTGTTTTTCTTTATGTCGGACGAAGCTTCTCAAAGGTAGGGTCCTACCAACTCCAAGCCTCCAACCAATGTAGGTGCAATGTCAAGGACATTGCCACCGTTCTTTTATCTCCAATTGTACACCTTGCCATGGTTTAAAACCATATAATTGTTAATTACATTTTCCATGGATCACAACAATACATATGGTATCGCTCTAGACAAATGGCCATACATGGAATAAATTTGGAATTTCCCTAGACAAATGTACAATCGCTCATAGAAACCTAAGTTATTCCTTGGCTATCCTTGCATATCTAAAACCTAATCGCTCATAGAAACCTAAGTTATGCCTTGGCTATCCTTGCATATCTAAAACCTAAAGATGATCAACTACACATTGAAACTGGAGTTATGCCTTGCTATCTTGAGAAATTACGCGTCTGTACAAAATCTGTCATTTACAATTTGGTTCCAAAAGCCTATCCTTGAGGTGCTTTCAAAATAGAATAATTTATTTATTTTGGTGATGAAGAACCAGAATTTCCCATAGGAATACAGATGAACCAGAAATAGAAGAAACAACAACATCTATTCTAGTGTGGCTAAAATAAAAATATTGTGCTACAATGAACAGATATAATGATGCAAATGCGATAAGTTCCCCATGTCGAGTGTTCAACAGTCGCTACTTCTACACAACTGTCAAAAAGTCAGAGTACCATGCTTTCCGGAGAGTTGAAGGAGCCCAAAAGCAAAAAATCTCGGTGGTTCATGCTGCCAATTCCAGAGAAGAAGATAAGAATATTTATCCATAAATTAGATTTATCTGTATATCCCTTTACTCTGGGTTTGATTCCCCACTGCTCCATCTACCATTGGTTTTAATTTGATTTCATGTAGGCGTTTCAATCATAGGAATTTTGAGCATTACTTGATTGGATGTGCCATGTTCTTTTCCACAAATTGTACATACCGTCTTACATGCATTTCCGTGAGAGTTCCCAAATCATCTATGGGTGGTGGACATTCCAGCACAACGTGTTTCCTTAATAGGCATGTTTGTTTAGTTCTTTTTTTTTGCCTTCAAAGATTTGCATGCATCAAAGATGGTTTATAAATGACATATAATTGTTGTATGTTGTGCAAAACCAAGTTTCAATTACATGAATTTTCTTGGGTGCTTTCCATGGGATATTATTTACACATTTTCAAGGATAAAATAAGAGGTGAGGTACATGTTGGATCCGGTTGTATTGAGTGTAGTAAATGACCGATTTTTTTTCTTCATAAATTTGAAAAATTACTGTTGCACACATACTGCTTGCATTTAATATTATTATGTGGACACAACTATTCTTAAGTCGTAAGTCGAATAAAGGTTATATGTGGGTTTGAATCTTAATTATGGGGCTTTACCATTGCAGTAATTTTTTGGAGAACAACTTGAAAAGATTGCACATATAACCTCTCTCTATTTCGTAATAGCTACCATGGCCATAGTAGAATATGGAGATATACATGGACTGGAATATAGGGAATTTATGTGTGTGTGTGTGTGTGCATAAAATGGCTAATATGATGGAGTACATGAATAGACATAAACTGGAAAAACAAACAAAGGCTTAAATCAAAGGACATTTTCGGTTGTAGTATCAGAGCAACTATGGTGAAGCTAGTGTTTTAGAACTTGATATTCTAGTTTCTATTTGAGACAAGGTTTCACATTCATTGTATAAGTTGAAAGTTGGATAGGTTCCTCTTTCAAAGGGATGTAGTATTGATTTCATAATCCAGGTTGTATATAAGTTAATCCATAAAAATGTATCGGGCTTATCCAGGAATACCAGGATTTTATGAGTCCAATTTTCCTCGAAACATTAGCATTATCTGGGATTCTTTTGGTGTCTCCAATAAATATGGTAAGTTAGAAAACTTATGGCTTTAATCTTACAATGGGTTGCAAGAAATCATGTTTATTTCATTTCTGAAAAGCAATATTTTCAATATTCTAAGAGTGGGATTGTTTGAAATCTTAAAAAACTTTTCTTGGTCACTCGGTTTGCTATATATATGTATAAGAAATACAAAATAATATTTGTTGAATTTAATTGTTGTATGTATTTGATCCACATAGAGTTGTATTGGAATCCATTCAAACGTTGTGATATGAAAGTTATCGCTCGATAAATTCTTTTCCATGGGATAAATTCATTTCAAATTAATTGAAACAAGTATTGTTTTAAAAGACAACAACACTACAAAGTTGTTGGAGAAATTTGCTCAAAGAGTATTGAAGTCAAATGTATGAATTGCAAAAACTTGTGTAAGTGGAACATAAACGATGTGAAATGGAACAAAGATAAAGTTGAAGAGTGTAGGGTTCTTCTAGCTACATTCCTCACATATAGAAGAAGGATGGAGCAAAACAATAAAGTCATTACATGGAAATTGGGTTAGATTGACAATGGAAGTGGCAACGACAGTGGTGGTGGCTTTTAGGCAATGCATTCAATGGTTATTATTGGCATCATTAAAGGACCTTCTCTAACAACCAAAAAAACATTGTTGAAAAAATAATAAGACCTACTCAATCAATTACATTAAAAAGATATACATTCCTATTGAAAAATAAGAAAACAAACAAAAATATATAATACATTGGAAAAATACAAAAATAATTCAGTCAACTATCAAAATAATACCACTCAATGTGAAATCAAATACAATGATACACTCCTTTAAGTCACGTATACATGCAAGGATGAAGTGGTCAAATCTAATTTGACCTTGAGTTAAAAATTAATTATGATTTAAATATTATTAGACAATTATGATTTGAACTCCTTTAAGTAGGTATACATGCCAGGATGAAGTAGTCAAATCTAATTTAACCTTGATCTTATTAAAAGGTTAAAAATTAATTATGATTTAAATATTATTAGACAATTATGATTTGAACTTTAAATAAGTATACATGCAAGGGTGTAGTCAAATCTAATTTGACCTTGATCTTATTAAGACGTTAAAAACCAACGTAGATCCAAATCCTAGGCTCTATCAAGAGCCGAGAGGGATCAAATCTCTCTAGGTGCAAACCTCTTCTTAAGTATTACACTCAATGAGGTATGAGCTTTGGTGTGTCCTATATATACCATTGATTTGATTCAAACCAAAAGACACATCTTTTTATTTAAGGTCAACATATAATATATTTATTATTAATATTTAATATTATTTATGGCCAACATATAATATTTAATATTGTTTTTTAATTTGTTATGAACAAACATTACAACATCTCCTGATAAATGGTTTTACAACCATATGCAAGGCCCTCCTAAAACCATGGGTTGTTTAGGAGGCCTTGCACATGGTCTTAAAACTATTTGCAAGGCCCTCCTAAACCATGTACAATAAAACCATGGGTTTTTTTAGGAGGCCTTGCACATGGTTTTAAAACCATGTGCATGGTCCTCCTAAACCATATACAATAAAACCATGGATTGTTTAAAAGGCCAACACTTTTTTGCAAATAATTCAATTTTTATTTTATTATTATTTTGTTATGTAGGAACATTATAACATCTCCCCCATATTGTGTTTTTTTATGATCCACATTTTTTGGGGGGATAATTAAATTTTTAATTTTTTATTGTTTTGTTATTTTTTACTTTTTTATTGTTTTGTAAGGTAGGGAGATTACAACATCTCCCCCATATTAGGTTGTTTTTCTGGCAGACATTTATTTTGTTTTATAATTAAAAAATCTATTTTTTTATTAATAAAAATAACGTTACGTAACGTTACATAACGTTACGTAATGTTACAAGATATCCCCCGTACGTAAAGTTACAAGATCTCCCCATACTGGGCTGTAGAGAGCCTCTCGGCTCAATTAATAATGATTTAAATATTATTAGACCATTATGATTTGAAACACTATTAGGTGTGGACATCAAAAGCCACTTTAGAAAACGGGCATGTATGTCCTCACATTTTAAATAAATAACATAAATATTAAACTACAAACTAGAAGTCTTTGAACTTCTTAGGCTTCCATGTTTATGTTCTACCGGAATCCAATTGTGACTCTATACTCAAAATAATCATTAACTCATCATTTGAGTCATAAGGTTGGTTTGTCTACTCGTATATTTTATAAGCAAAATAACCATTTCTCATCATTTGAGTCCCAAGCTAAGTTTGTCTTCAAGAATGAATCTATAAAACAAGATTAAAACTAAGAATATATAAAATAATATATTCATTACTTTTATAATATATTAAAACTAGTGAAATTAATTTGAAATGAATGGTACAATTTAGACGAGGTTTAGAATTTCAATTTTTCTTTTCATGTCAAATGAAAATTTGACGATGGTTTCAAGTTTTCATTTCCTATCATTTAGACAAATTTATACAGTGCTAATATATAATATATAAATTTATTTTATTTTTAAAAAACATATTCTTAATAAATGAAAAATGAGTTGGGTCACTATTTGGTAAAACAATATGAAGGTATATTAAGATTCAACTTTTACTTTTTAATTCCAATTCTTATGAAATTGGCTCAATCATATATATATATACACACATCGAATAAGAGATGTGATTGTTTTTTTAGGATTAAAATTAATTACTGAACCTAGTTATATACATTGCTCATTGCATACACATCATCATGGGTGCATTGTACTATTTCTACATGAAAAAATATTCACCAACTACAATAAATTTTTAAATTTTCCTAGAAATTTGCATAGACCATAAATCATCTTCATACTTAAATGAACAAAACTCAGTTTATGTAGGCATTCTATTGAGTAAACTAATCATCTTCCCAACTTACCATTATTTAGTTTAATGCACTATGTTTAATCAAATAAAACTACATGAAAAGTTATTTGTGAATATTTTTAAACAATCAGCCTTTTGTCATGATTTTAATAGTATGCAGGGTGATATTTGGTCCAATAGTTAAAATTGATGTCGAAGAAAAAAGGACAAAAAATGATTCATATGATTATCTAATTACTCTTTGAAGAGCTCGTGCTTCAAAAATACAAGTTCACTTTGTTATACCACAAAATGACACTTCTCCATCTGAGTGAAAACACTCAATGTGTCATCACAAAAAAGGACAATATGGATTGAATAGACTTATGGCTATAAGAGTTTTCGTTCTAAATCTTACGATGCTTCCTCCAATGATAACACCCTTTTTTTATGATTTTTTAGCACATACATGAATTTACCATTGACAACCCATTTGTTATATGCGTGTTGTCCACAGTCAACACACGTATTTACCTTAAAAGTTTCATACATGAGTTTCCTTAAGGAAACTCGCGTGTCATACATAAGTTTCTCTTATTGCAATCATGTATTCCTTGAAAAATCGTTAAAAATAAAAACCTAATTAGTTATGAGGTGGTTGGGGTCGATATGGCAACCACCCCACCTTCCTGAACTAACCTAACCTCGTAACTCCTCCTCCCATTCGACAATAAAAAGAGGAGAGGGGTTAGAGGAAAGGGGGACCATCCTTGGGATAAATTTATGATGGTAGATTTCTTCTAAAGGAGCAAAGAAAGAGGGCTCAGAATTAGGTTTCAAGAAGGATTAGACTAGACATAGGTGAATGTACTTTCCTTCAACTTTTATGAATAAAGAGAGTTATTCCCTTCATAAAATTGTGTATGCATTCTTCAGTTGTCAATGAGTAATGATCATGGTTGTGATTTAGTTTTAATTTCCAATATTATTGTATGTTCATATCTTTGATTTTGTAACAACTGAAAGTGCTATGAGAAGGGTAGCTTTCCTTTTGCAGGTGTTGGAGTAGAATATCAAAGGATTACTTTGGAGGAAGCGAAAGCTAGGAACAACCTTTGAAATAAGGTATGATTTGTTTATCCTTTGAACTCGATTATACTCTTTAATAGTATATAAGTTTGATTTAGATTAAGATGCCTCTTGTTATAGTATGCCCATAAAATCAGTATGTTGGTGAACACATACACCAGTCATAGGATAAATCCCCTTACAACAAAAATGGTGACTCTGCTAGGGAGTTACATTTTCTTTGGGGTTTTCTTATAGTATTTTCTTCTAGTCTATCAGGTTTTGGTCATGTTTTTTACTTGAAAAATCAATATCCATCCGATTCATACTCAAGTTCTTAGGCTTGTTGAGTTTGGTTTTCTCTTTTGAAATTTCTTGGAAGAAAAAACGAGTGCATGTTACTTGCACATGTGTATTTCCTGAGAATATGCAGTTTTACTATTGTACAATCGTGTATCATACATGGTTTCACTACTGCATAGTCACGTATTTCCTATAACTTGGAACTTACATGCTAGGGATTGTTTTTCCTAGTTTATTTCCAATTTTGAAGATTTCAAAACTCTTTTAAGAACATTTCCGGTATGTTACTAATATTTTAGTCCCTTTTTGGATCATTTGCAAACCTCTTTGGGTAGTTGGAATGAATGTTTGTGATATATTTGGTTAGGTCTTATCGCTTAGCTTATGCTTGGATTGAGTCTATGTAGATTATATGTCTCTCAACTTCTGTTAATTTCTGTCTCAACTTATTTTCTTGTTGCATAATGATTGACTTGACTCCTTTTTCGAAGTTTGAACAAGTTTGTTGCAAAGACATGGTTATTTTTCCAAGTTGGTTATTGTCAAACTTCTTGAGTTGCTTGAGGTTTATTTTATGAGATCATAGGTCATGAGTCTTATTTATACAAGTTTTTATATATGACTTACATATTGTGTATAATCTTTTATTCTTATTTCATTTTGAAAATAAAATAAAAATAAATCCAAATTATGTGCATACTAGTATAATTGCATTAGGTAGATGCATGTGCATAGTTTTTGAATTTTCAAAAAGAAAAAGAAAATATGTGTTTCCAAATTCAAGTAGGTAGGTTCATTAATTTTGAAAAATGGAAATCAAGTGAAAAATTCATTTTGAAACTTATTTACATAATGCATTTTTTATTTCTTGTTGAGTCAAATATTCCATTAGTTTCACAACCATTTACCCCTGAGTAACTAACAGCCTCTAAAAAAAATGATTATACTCTAAAATCAATTAGTAAATTTTTCTTTTTCAAGAAAACTTCTACTAGTCTAAGCTAGGGTTTTGGGTTAGGGTTCATACTTAAACTACCCAAAATATCAAACTCAGAAACAATAGATATTCTTCTAGGAAATCCAACCCTGCAAAGAGGTGAACTTGAAATCTCCTCTCACAAAGGAGTCAAGCATGAGGTCGTGCGATGATGGGGTTGCAAAGATATGCCTCCAATACTCAGTTTACCAAAAGCAATAACTATTGTTCGTTTGGGGATTCATTCAGTACCACCCTTGGCCCCATGCGATTCCAATACTATTTGAATTACGGGATTTTTTCCCCTTCCCATGCACACCAGTTGGACTGACAACTGTTTCATCGGACCTTCTTTGTAGGATTGGTATCCATAGTATATTGAACTCTAGGATTCTTACACAAGTGATGGTGGAAGTATATTTCCACTGTACCTAGGACAGACACAGGAGGAAACCTCGTGCAACTATTTAGAAAAGTGGTTGGTGATTCAAAGGCTTGCACTAGAGAAATTGTATCAGGACCCCAGGTAACTGTTCTTCACCCCCTCAATAGTTAGTCTGGGCCATCATCATCCCAAACTTCCCTTTGGAAGGTATCTTTATCTTCATAGTTTGGATACATAGGAAATTTTTAGTAGTGTTGTTTGGCTTACTTGTATTCTAGATTGGCCTTTATGTGTGTGTGATTGAAATTTTTAGTTGTGGAGTATCAGTTTCTCCGTAGGTAAAGAAGGTTGTAGAACCTTCCACCACATAAAATGGATCCCCCATCGCCACCTCGAAGGAAAATATTTAACACGAGTGGTTCTTTTGAATCAACTAGTATAAGAGAAATTCTAGGAGAACCTAAACTAATTAGATGTGCTGAACATGGTCTTATTTGAGTAGAAGTTGAATACTTGCAAGATGAAGAGTTTGCAAGAAATTTTAAACCACCCCTCACTGACTTAAAATATTTGTTTCTTGTACAAATACTTACATTCATTCAACTTGGGATCAATGTTCCTTTAGGTTTTGTAATGGAAAATACAAGAGAATGATCATGGGACATTTATAATCCGACTTCAGATATGTTATCTATTGGAGTGTCTCCTCCACATGTAAGTGCACCAATATCTAAGACACACTCTACACTAGTAGTGTCATTCAACTTTACTTTGACACCCACTATTTCACCAAGCACTAGAGTGACTAATCCTCTGGTATCTGTGAATAAAACTATTTGATAATCTAATGTAGTTATCACTAGTATACCTAGTGTACCTTTTACATGCTCCCCGTTATTTCAAAATTTTCAAAAAAAAATCGTAATAGTTCCACCCCTTTGGCTAGGGCTACCCTTGGTATTGTTAGATTTTTATCATTCAAGATAGCATTATCTTAGGATATTAACTGAGAGAATAGCATGCATAGCAATAAACATAAGACACACAAATAATTTTCCTTAGGGAAACTATAAAGGAGAAAACCCCGCAACTTCCTCAGAGATAGAATGACCACCAATGGTAGTAGTAAAACCTGAAAATAGAAAAAGATGATCTCCACAGCTTGTTCTCTCTCTCTCACTTGAGAGAGCTTATCCTCTCTCACTTGAGAGATCTTATCCTCTCTCACTCATGCGCCCCAATGAGTGAGTGTGTGTGTGATAAATAGAAAGGCTCACTCTCTCTATATATTCTTTCGTTCACTTGAAACCCACTCCAACATGTCGGCCTCACTTAAAAATTACTTACTAGATCCAACATCTCTAGGAGTGTCTAATAACCCTAGTGCCCCACAACTTGTGGGGACTTTGCTTCCTCCAACTAACAAGGAGGGTTATCCTTAACACAATGGTGGGGACTATTGCCCCAACTTACAATGACTCACTTAGAGTCGGCTTCTCTAGGATAGTCTAATAACCCTAGGGCCCCACAACTGCGGGGACTTTAACCCTTGACAAATAGGAGGGTTACCCACAATGACTTGACATGACTTGTTCACATTATAGAAACTCCCGATCAGAACATCGGGGCATGACATGACTCAATTACATTACAAACACATCCCAGAATAAAAATTGGGGTATAATACATAAGATATACAAGTGAATACATTCCGAAGTTACAATTACATCAACACTCCCTCTTAACTAGGAAGGTATTCTCTCGGCACAATTTATCAGCACAAGTATTATTCTCTGTATCATTTGGATCATCATCAAGTTCTCATCATCTTCAAGTCATCTTCATCATCAGGTCATCTTCATCATCAGGTCATATTCATATTCAAGTCATCTTCATCTAGATCTAGATCATCACTCGATCTGGATCATCATCACTAGATCTGGATCGTCACTACTGGATCATCATCAAGTCTGGATCATCACTTTATTTGGATCGTCACTCCTGTATCATCATCAAGTCTAGATCATCACTTGATCTAGATCGTCACTACTGGATCACCATCAAGTCTGGATCATCACTTGATCCGGATCGTCACTGCTAGATCATCATCAAGTCTAGATCATCACTTGATCTGGATCGTCACTGCTAGATCATCATCAAGTCTAGATCATCGCTTGCTCTGGATCATCACTACTAGATCATCATCAAGTCTGGATCATCACTTGATCTGGATCGTCACTGCTAGATCATCATCAAGTCTGGATCATCACTTGATCTAGATCATCATCAAAGTTGGATCACCACTTAATCATCATCATCATTATTGCTTCTACTATCTCAATCAAATGGTGTTATCTCTTCATTCTTCTCGTCACAGGTGTTGATGTAATTGTAACTTCGAAATGTATTCACTTGTATTTATTATGTATTGTAACCCGATGTTTATTCTGGGATATATTTGTAATGTACTTGAGTCATTTCATGCCCCAATGTTCCTATCGAGAAGTTTCTATAATGTAAACAAGTCATGTCAAGTCAAGGTGGTTAACTCTCCTATTATCTAAGGGTTGAAGTCCCCGTAGTTCCGGGGCACTAGGGTTATTAGACTCACCTATTGAAGTCGGCCCTAGTTGGGTTTAGTCAAGTCGGGAATTAGTATAAATAGAGATCTATCCTCTCTATTTATCACAACCTCACTCACACTCAGTTGTAGCGCATAGCTGAGGAAGAGAAAGACACTGGGGCAAGGAAGAAAGAGGTTACTAATGTCGGGAGATAATCTTACTGTTTTTGGGTTTCACTTTGGTGCTGATTCTATCTTTGAGGAAGTTGCGGGGTTTTCTCCATTTATGGTTTCCCCGAGGAAAACCACTGTGCTCATTGTCTCTTGTGTTTGATTGATGTGCTTGTTGTTCTCTCAGTTAAAGATCCTAATGATATGCTAGCTTAATGTTTAAAATCTAACATGGTATCAGAGCTAACCTAAGAAGAAGACATTGTGCAGCTATGGGAACTAGGGCTTCCTATTTTGTCGATCTCTCTCCACATATTTTCAGGAAACGTAGGGTGGAACAACTCTCCTCCCTAGGGCACATCTTTTTGTTGAAGCAGAATCCAATTCTAAGGTTTTTCAGTTTTGGACCCGACACTACTGCCGAAAATTAGGGCTTTTCACAGAAGTGGAATTTTTCAGTGAACCCGGGCCTAGATTGATCTCCTCCCCAAAATAGAAGTTAGGGATCAAATTCAAAGAATTTGGTTGGACATAACTCTAGAAAAGAAAAACCCTAATCTACTCCTAAACCAGCACTGCAGGATTTCAGCTCCAAATCCAGATCCAACCTCTTAACCTAGTAAGATCTAAATATTTTGTATTTCCATTTGAGGTTCTCAGTTAGGATGTCTCATCATACCAAGCTTGATGAAAAGCTTGAAAGAGCTGATAAATTCTGAGCCTGGAAGTATAGGATCCCCCTAGTCCTGGAAGAAAATGAGCTGGACTCCTACATCCATGAGGAGGTTCCATTTCCAGAGGGAGATGAGGCCAAGGCCTTACATAAGAAGAGGATGGTTATGGAAAAGAGGATCATTGCAGATTTTATCAAGGATCACCTCATTCCATAGGTGTCCTCCCTCAAGACACCTAAAGCCATGTTTGATGCCCTAACCAAACTGTTTGAAGGGAAGAACATCAATCGAAAGATGAATCTAAGGAACCAGTTGAAGAATGTAAATATCTAGAATGAGGAGACCATCCAGTCATACTTCACAAGGGTCTCCTAGATCAAAGAACAGCTGGAAGAAGTAGATGAAGAAGTGGAGAATGCAGAAATTGTGATGACAACATTGAATGGCCTCCTTAGGTCATGGGATTCTTTCATCCAAGGAATCTGTGCTACAAAGAAGTTGGTCAAGTTCAGTAGACTATGGGAAGAATGTTCTCAAGAAGAATCTTGGATAGCAGCTCAAGAAGAAAATATGGGCAGTGAAGATCAAGCTATCACAGTACACTCCAAGAAAGGAACAAGGGAAAATCATCATCACCAAGGTAAGCATTCTCATCAGAAACATAACATTGCAAGAACGGATTCATCCAAACTCAAATGTTATACATGCGCTGAAATATGACACTTTTACTAGAAATTGTCCCATGAATAAGAATGGATCCAAGAAGAAGAAGAACTCCAAAAGAAGACATCATGCTCACACTGCTGAGGATGATGATCCTCCTAGGAAGAGAGTAAATCAAGAAAGTGAAGATGAATATGTTCTGGTCTCCGCTCTCATGGGAACTGTCACTCATGGAAGCAAAGATTGGCTTATTGATAGTGGGGATTCCAAGCACATGACAGGTTTCAAGGAATCCTTTGAGAAACTATCCGAACATAATTCACCCCATAAGGTTAAGCTTGGGGATGACTACCAATATCCCATAAAAGGTAGTGATGAATCCTCCTACAAGATAAACTCCTGAAAGTCTATGAAAATGAAGGATGTCTTGTTTGTACTAGGACTGAAGAAGAATCTTCTATCCATATCAGCATTGGATGCAAAAGAAATGAGGGTTTCATTTTTAGATGGCCAATTCCTCATGTGGACAAGAGGAAAGACTATCGATGATGCAATAGTGATTGGAGAATAAGAAGGAGGTTTATACAAACTGAAGGGCCATCCAGAACAAGCTATGGTCCATGACACAGTAGAGCCAAATGAACTTTGGCACAGAAGACTTCCACATGTGCATTACAGAGCACTACCACTTGCAAGCAAAGCTATTGAAGGTCTTCTAGAAATCCAAGCAAAACATGAAGGGGTATGCAAAGGATGTGCAAAATGAAAGAATAAAAAGAAGACATTTCCAAGTAGCGAGAGCAAGGAAAAAGGAATCTTGGAAATCATCCACTCCGATGTATGTAGACCAATGTCATCAAGTTCACTAAGCGGGTATGTATACTATGTTTCTTTTATTGATGACTTTTCTAGGAAGACATGGATTTACTTCATGAAGAACAAAGATGAATTTTTCAGCAAGTTCAAGGAATTCAAAGCCTTGATCAAGAACCACACAGAAAATAAGATCAAGACATTTCGATCAGATAATGGCGGAGAATTCACATCAAATGAATTCAAAGACTTATGCAAAGAATCAAGGATTAAGAGGGAGTTGTCCACTACTTATAATCCACAACAGAATGGGGTTGCAGAAAGGAATAATAGAACTATCATGGAAGCTGCAAGAGCAATGGTTCATGATCAACATCTTCCTATGGATATATGGGCAGAAGCTGCTAGAAAAGCGGTGTATGTACAAAACCGTACTCCACACAGAGTACTCGAGAACAAGACTCTTGAAGAAGTCTTCTCCGGCAAGAAACCAGAAGTCAGCTATCTCAGAATATTTGGTTGTCCAGTGTACATACACATTCCAAAAGAGAAGAGAACAAAACTAGATCCTTCAGGAAAGAAGGGTATATTTGTGGGATACTTTGAAAGCTCGAAGGCTCACAGAATATACTTCCCAGAATACAAGAAGATCGACATCAACAGGGATGTAACATTTGATGAAGACACAACTTACAACAAATCGAGAAAGAGACCTGCTAAAGATACTGAAGAAGCAGAAGCACCTAGAATTCAGGATACAACCGTGAACGAAGAAATTCAAGAAGAAGATCGAGAATTTGAAGAACCACAAAGACCTATAGATCCACCTGAAGAGAAGAATTCTCATAAGAGGAAACCTGCTTGGGTACGATAAATTATCCAAGGTGCAGAAAGATATAGGGCTCCAGAAGAGAATCACAAAGAAAGAAAGAGAACCAGATCTTGCTCCGGATATGTAGCCTTACTATGTGACTTTATCAATGAAGAACCTTTCAGTTATGAAGAAGCAGTAGAATGGAAAGAATAGAAGGATTCTATGATTGAAGAGTATCAATCGATCATAAAGAATGATGTTTGGGATGTTGTCCCAAGACTAGAAGGGAAGTCGGTTGTAACTTCCAAATAGATCTACAAGATCAAGCATGCTACAGATGGTAGCATAGAGAAATATAAGGCAAGATTTATGGCTTGTGGCTTCTCACAAAAGGAAGGAATAGATTATGAAGAAACCTTTGCACCTGTAGCCAGATACACTTTTTCAGATCGGTACTTGCTTTGGCTGCAGTAATGAAATGGAAGATACACCAAATGGATGTCAAGACTGCTTTCTTGAATGGTGTAGTGGAAGAGGAAGTGTATGTAGAACAGCCACTCGGTTTTGAGACACATGATAGGGAGTCTCATGTGTGCATATTGAAGAAATCCCTATATGGTTTGAAATAGGCACCTAGGACATGGTACGGTAGAATTAACAGCTTTCTATCTAGTTTGGGATTTACCAAGAGTAAAGCAGATTCCAACCTTTACTACAAGGTTGAATATGGCAACCCAGTGATGCTCCTACTGTATGTAGATGATCTGTTTGTAACAAGTATCAATGGGTTGATTGTTGATACGAAGAGAAATATTGCTACCGAACTCAAAATGAAGGACTTGGGAATGATGCATTATTTTCTAGGTATGGAGATGTGGCAGAATGCGGATGGAATATCCCTCAAACAAGGGAAGTATGCAGTATAGATCCTGAAGATGTTTGGGATGATGGACTGCAAGGCCATGACCACACCTATGGCATCGAACTTGAAGCTATTGAGTGATGCTTCATTAGAGATGGTTGATGCTATGATGTATTGTCAAATGATTGGGTCCTTGATGTACTTGACGAACATGAGACCAGACATTTGCTTTTCTATGAACACCTTGAGCCAGTTCTTGACAGATTTGAGACATGTTCACTTGTTTGCTACAAAGCATATTCTGAGGTACCTGAGGGGTACAATTGATTATGGGATCAAGTACGAGATGAATCAAAATATTAACCTGGAGGGTTATGTTGATTCAAATTGGGCAGGCAGTGCCATCGATAGGAAGAGCACTTCAGGTTGTTGCTTCAGTATGGGATCAAGTGTGATCTCTTGGTTTAGTAGGAAGCAATCCTATGTGGCACTTAGTACAGCTGAAGCAGAGTATGTCGGAGCTTGTTCAGCTAGTTGTGAGGCAGTATGGCTACGAAAGCTACTGTCTTATTTATTTGATCTCCAGATGGATGCTACTTGTATACTTTGTGACAACCAGAGTTGCGTGAAGTTGTCAAAGAATCCATTGTTCCATGACAATTCGAAGCATATCGAGATCAAGTATCGCTATATCAGGGATATGGTGCAGAGGGGAGTAGTGAAGCTCCAGTATGTTGCGATGGAGGAATAGATAGCTGATGTGTTGATGAAGCCATTGGCTAGGGTGAAGTTCAAGTACTTCAGGGAGAATCTTGGTGTTCTCCATATCAAGGTTTCCTCCAATGGAAAATGATGAGACCCATAGCCATTCTGACATGGTGAGAGTATTGGTTCCTTCCATGGCCAGATGTAAGCGCTAATCCATTCTGTCATGGTGAGAGGATTGGTTCCTTCCATGTCAAATGTGATTGTTGATCCATTCTGATGTGACTGTAGGATTGGTTCCTACATGATCATAAGTAAGCGTTGAATGCCATTCTGGGAATGGAGGCACCTGGTCAGTTACTAGGTAGCTCATTCTGGGACTGGGGGCCATTCTGATAAGACTCTAGGATTGGTTCCTACATGATGAGATGTCAGTACACACCCTTCTGACATTGGTTGTTAGATGTAAGTGCAGAGCCCTTTTGGCATGAAGGATTGGTTCCTTACATGGTCGAATATAAGTGTTGAACCTTTCTGACATTGGTTGTCATATGTAAGTGCAGAGCCTTTTGGCATGGAGGACTGGTTCCTCACATGGCCAAGTGTAAGTGCTGGGCTCTTTTGATCATTGGTTGATGGATGTGAGTGCCAGGCCTTTCTGACAAGGTTGTGGGAGGTGTTCCCAAATGGTCAAATGTGAGTTTTGGGAGTTTCCTTTCTAATATGATTATAGGGTTTGTTCCTACATGATCAGATATAAGTGTTAGGTGGGCCATTCTAACTTAGGGTCAGATATAAGTGCTGGAAAAGACCTACATGGAGGTTAGGCCTACAACCAGCATGAAAAAAGGTTGGATCTGTAGAAATTTCTGTGATGAGAAGAATCATGAGATAGCACCCGTGAAGATTTAGTGTTTATGATCTAGTAGAGATTATCGAGATCGAGGGATGATCCAGATCCAGAGATGATGCTCCAGAGATGATCAAAATCGAGGGATGATCTAAATCCAGTGACGATGATCCAGATCGAGTGATGATCCAGATCTAGATGAAGATGACTTGAATATGAATATGACTTGAATATAGAGATTACTTGAAGGTGAAGATGATGAAGACTCAATGATGATCCAGATGATACAAAGAAGAATAATTGTGCTGATAAATTGTGTCGAGAGAATACCTTCCTAGTTAAGAGGGAGTGTTGATGTAATTGTAACTTTGGAATGTATTCACTTGTATTTCTTATGTATTGTAACCCGATGTTTATTCCGAGATATATTTGTAATGTACTTGATTCATGTCATGCCTCGATGTTCCTATCGAGAAGTTTCTATAATGTAAACAAGTCATGTCAAGTCAAGGTGGTTAACTCTCCTATTGTCTAAGGGTTAAAGTCCCCGCAGTTCCAGGGCACTAGGGTTATTAGAATCACCTAGTGAAGTCAGCCCTAGTTGGGTTTAGTCAAGTTAGTAATTAGTATAAATAGAGAGATAGCCTCTCTATTTAACACACGCTCACTCACACTCAGTTGTAGCGCATAGCTAAGGAAGAGAAAGACACTCAGGCAAGGAATAAAGAGGTTACTGCTATCAGGAGATCATCTTACTATTTTTGGGTTTCACTTTGGTGTTGATTCTATCTCTGAGGAAGTTTCAGGGTTTTCTCCATTTATGGTTTCCCTGAGGAAAAACACTGTGTCCATTGTCTCTTGTGTTTGATTGATGTGCTTGTTGTTCTCTCAGTTAAAGATCCTAATGATATGCTAGCTTAATGTTTAAAATCTAACAACAGGAAGTTCTACAGAGCCAACCCATTTTCATGCTGGTTGTAGGCCTACCCTTCATGTAGGTCTTCAGTGCTTATATCTGACCCTAAGTCGAAATGGCCCACCCAGCTCTTACATCTGACCTCATCTTGTCAGAAAGGCATCCCCAACACTCACATATGACCTCATCTTGTCATAAAGGCCTATCACTCACATCTAACCATGTGTAAACACATCACGCCAGAATTGCTCAGCACTTATATCTGACCATGTGCGAACACACCGCATCGAAAATGCTCAGCACTTACATCTGACCATGTTTGAAAACACTACATCGAAAGGGATTTGTACTTACATTTGACCATGTTCGAAAACACCGCATCGAAAGGGCTCTGCACTTACATTCGACTATGTTTGAAAACACCAGATCAAAAGGGCTCTCAGTCCCAGACTAAGGATTCCTGGTAACTGACCAGGTGCCTCCATTCTCCCATAGAATGGAATCAGCCCTTATATTTGATCAAGTGGGAACACATACCTTAATCACATCAGAATGGCCATGTGCTCACATCTGATCATGTAAGACTACATCCTACATTCATATCAGAATGGCCCTCAGTCTCAGACTGAGTATTCCCAGTAACTAACTAGGTTCCTCCATTCTCCCAGAGAATGGAAACTCAGCACCAAGCTGAGTATTCCTGGTAACTGACCAGGTGCCTCCATTCAAAGAATGGAATTCATCCCTTATATCTGATCATGTAGGAACCAATCCTCTAGTCACATTAGAATGGCTCAGCAGTCACATATGACATGGAAGGAACCAATCCTCTCACCATGATAGAATGACTCAGCCCTTACATATGACCATGGAAGGAACCTAATCCTCTCGCCATGTCATGATGACTCTATGTCTCATCATTTCCCTTTGGAGGGAACCTCGATCTGGAGAACACCAAGCTTCTCCCTAAAGTATTCAAACTTCACTCTGGCTAATGACTTCATCAACACATCAGCTATATGTTCGTTCGTCGCAACATACTGGAGCTTCATTGCTCCTCTCTACACCATATCCCTGATATAGTGATATTTGATATCATACTTAAGTAGCACCTCGAAGTTCTCTCCCTATCAATGGCACTTCCTGCCCAATACGAATCCACATAACCTTCTAGGTTAATATTCTTATTCGCCTCATACTTGAGCCCATAATCAACTGTACCCTTCAGGTACCTCACTGCATGCCTTGCAACCATTAGGTGAACATGTCTCAATGTGTTCACAGCAAATCAAATATCTGGTCTCGTATTTGTCAGGTACATCAACAGACAATACATCGTGGCATCAAGCGAATTTGATGAAGAAACACTCAATAGCTTCTGGTTCGATGCCATAGGTGTGGTCATGGCCTTGCAGTGTGTCATCCCGAACCTCTTCAGGATATCTATTGCATACTTCCCTTTTCCAAGGAATATTCCATCCACATTCTGCCACACCTCCATGCCTAGAAAACAGTGCATTGACACATAACAGGAGCCTCACTGGTCTTCTTCCTTCAACCTTGAGGCAAAGGTTGGAATCCGCTTTACTCTCAATAAATCCTAGAGTCATCAGTAATTTGTCCTTCCTGTCATACCATGTTGAACCTCAGGATATTTTACAGTCACTCCCTCTGAAGTAGAGCATCATACTCCCTTTTTCTTTCGTACTCTATGCACTAAAACCTTATATACCGGAGTGACAAGTGGCTTCCTATGATACTAACATTATATGTATCCATCTAGGATCACTGGATACCAAGATCCTCTATGTTGAACTTTTTCAAAAGTTCTTCTCCCACCCATCTGTGAGCTTGTCATCCTCTATAGACTTTCATCTTCAACCTTGTAGCAAAGATTAAGATCTTCATCAAGCTCGTCATGTATGTGTTATCCCATGGGTGTCTTCTGAGCTCGTACAAGGCATTATTTCATTTGCACACCTTATTCTACCTATCATGTGTCTCAAATCCCACTAGCTGCAAATGTCTCTTCGTAGTCTATGCCTTCTTTTCATGAGAAGCCTCATGCTACGAATCTTGCCTTGTATCCCACGAGATTTCCATCTACTGCATCATGGAACTACGAACTTCCCTGCATCTTAGACATCATTCTTCTTGAACTGGTCTTCCCTTTCTTCTTGGTTACTTCTTCATAGCTGGATGGTTCTACATCAATGATTTCGCTTCATTCGTCCTATTATTCTTAATCTTGAACTGTCATCACTTGTTCTTCAGAACAAGTCTCAACCTTCTTTGCTTGTAGGTGATTTTACACGATCTTTCCTACAAGTCAAATGCATTAGTTGTATGGTTAGAAACATTTCATAGGGTATATTCATAATGAAAAATTCTTATGCATAAATATATGATCATGAAACTACTTTACCCAATACAGCATCCATCCATATCTCACAGAAACTTTCTAGATGCCTTCCATCTCTACCAGGACAACATTGAGATTGTGCACTAATCCAATATGTTAGCTAAGAGGTTTCATTCTATATAAGTAGCAATGGAGAGTTGTATAGCACCATGAGCTACTTACCCATCACATGCATATTAGTAGTATACTGTCATTAATGCAAACATTCTAGTATGCATAATACATCAACTGAATATAAACAAATGCATAACAAGACAATATCATGAAATGACAATTGAATACTTATCTTTATTTGTTTCGTGGGTAGACTCCTTCTTGAGCCTTCAGCTTCATCATCTTCTTCATTCATGACTTCATCTTTTCTTATCCAAATTCACAAGATGGATAAGAGGTTCTTCAAGAATTGAGTCCTTCATATTCCTCATCGCTTGAGGGATCTTCTTTCAATGGTGAGAGTTTGATCTTTAGTTGTTCCGATCTTCTCTTCTCTTATTATGAGTCGAGCTTCTTCTTCTTCCCAGAGTCTATTGAAAGTAATCACTTCCTTCTGGAACACATTCCTTGAATGAATGAATCCCATGATCCTAGGAGGCCATTCAAGTTGGTTATCACAACTTCTGCATTCTCCACTTCTTCTTCTACCGCTTCAAGTTGTTCTTTGATTTGAGAGACCCTTGTAAAGTATGGCTGTATGGTCTCTGCATTCTAGCTATTCACATTCTTCAACTGGTTTCTTGAGGTCATATTCCAATTTATGTTCTTCCCTTCAAATAGATTGCTCAAGGAATCAAACATCTTCGCTATCTTTAGGGAATAAACTTGTGGTACAAGTTGATCTGTGATTGAATCAACAATTATCTTCTTGGCCTTGACCAAGTTCTTCTTGTGTAAGGCTTCTAGCCTCATCTCCCTCTGGAACTGGAGCCTCTCTACTCATGTAGGTGTCCAATTCATTTTCTTCAGAGAGATCATATACTTCCATGCTTGGAAGTTGTCAACTTCACCAAGATTATCATCAACCTAACATGATGTATCACTTTGAAATGACAACCTCAAATCAAAATAGCAAAAGATTATATCTTACTGATTTCAGGTGTCTGTCCTGGTTCCGGAGTTCGCTGATCTAGGGTTTATCAGAGAAACCCTAATTTTAAAAACTTGGAATATTTCAGATATGATTGGATATAAATATATATCTCTTCAAGGAAATATGTCCAATGTACTCCTTTTTTGAAAACAGTGGAGGGAAGCTCCCGGAACAGGAAGCCCTAGTTTACCAGTTTCTTCTGCAGAAATTCCTGCTACTATTTCTCCGATATTTTCGAAATTACTTCTCCTATGTGTTTGAAACTTCGTCATGAGGTAGCATCGCATGTCCCTCTTCCAACACCATAGGTTTCATAAGAATTGGTTTCACCAATTGGCACTTATGATCATTTTCCCAAGGAGACCTGTTATAGGACTGTTCATAATAGCGAAGGTGTACGGACTGACACGTGTCACTGTTTCATATTCTTTCTCTGAAACTATGACCACAAAAATTAAATTCTAGGACCTTTTTGGAACATCTTTATAAATTTAATTTGGACCTTTGTATCCCGAGATATAGAAATTCTCCCCAGGTGTCCTGGTTAGGGATGAATCCTGGAAGAGGCTGGAACCCTAACTTGGAGGAATCAAATCTCCTAGAATATAGTGAATAAAATGCTGAAGTTTGGATAAAGTGTAACTCAGGATTTTATATTCGTCCTGTGAAATTTCCAGCTCCTGATCCATCTACAATCCTGATATATAGCGAATGTACCAAAACATATCAGTTTTAGTATTTTAGGGCTTTTCCAGTTTAGGGTCAAACTAGGGTTTGACTTTCCTGAAGTTTCACCCAACCAAAAATCTTGACCCAGGTCTCTAAAATTCGATTTTTATGAGGAGATTAATCCTCTGCTAGGCGCACTCAAAAATTCTTCTTCTGTAGAAAGCCCTAATTTCCCGCATCAAAACCTGAAAATGCCCAGAATCGAATTCTGCTTGGACAAAAAGATGTGCCCTTCAATGGAGAGTCATCCTAGCATACTTTTACTGATGGATTGTGGAGAGAGACCCAAAAAGTAATAATCCCTAGCTTCTGCAACTGCAAAATGTCTTGTTCTCAGGTTAGCTCTGATCCCATGTTAGATTTTTATCATTCAAGCTAGCATTATCTTAGGATCTTAACTGAGAGAATAACATGCACGGCAATAAACACAAGAGACAAGAGACACAAAGAATTTTCCTTGGGGAAACCATAAATAAGAAAACCCCGCAACTTCCTTAGAGATATAATCAGCACCAATGGCAACAGTAAAACCCGAAAACAGAAAAAGATGATCTCCGCAGCTTGTTCTCTCTCACACACTTGAGAGAGCTTCTCCTCTCTCACTCATGTGCCCAAATGAGTGAGTGTGTGTGTGATAAATAGAGAGGATCACTCTCTATTTATATTCTTTCATTCACTTGAAACCCACTCCAACATGTCGGCCTCACTTAACAATTACTTACTAGAGCCGACATCTCTAGGAGTGTCTAATAACCCTAGTTCCCCACAACTTGTGGGGACTTTTCCTCCTCTGACCAAGAAGGAGGGTTATCCTTAACACAATGGTGGGGACTATTTCCCTGACTTACAATGACTCACTTAGGGTCGGCTTCTCTAGGATAGTCTAATAACCCTAGGGCCCCACAACTACGGGGACTTTAACCCTTTACAAATAGGAGGGTTACCCACAATGAATTGACATGACTTGTTCACATTATAGAAACTCCTGACTAAAAAATCGGGGTATTAAATTACTTAATTACATTACAAACACATCCCGGAATAAACATCGGGGTATAATACATAAAATATACAAGTGAATACATTTCAAAGTTACAATTACATCAACATGTATGGAGGGCATATCCCTCCATCCTCACCGTTTGTGGGACTTATGCTTACTTACCTGGGTGTATCTTTGGGAAGCCAAAATCCTCTTTCAGGATTTAATTTTCAAACCATTTGTCAAACTTCAACTGCACCAATCAAGAGTTCTCCCTTTTCATGGTTCAATGGAAGGAATGTCACTTTTGTGTCTACGAAACCTATTTCAGTTGAAAATAGCCAGAATCAATATAGTGCACCTCAAGGGAGAAACCCTTTGGATTTTGGGTGAATCCCCTTTCAAACAGTTGTCATTTCACAACTGATGTTTGGAGGAAACCCCAACCAACCTTATAGCATATTTGGTGTAGGAACTTCCTTCCACCAAGCCCCTCAAGTTTTGGGTAGACCACCTCTCCCGTTTTTGGAAATTCAAACTTGTGAGATCTTTCAAAATGGATAAAAGACCCTGTGCATCATGACCGAACCTGGCCATTGGTTCCGATCAAATTACCTTCAGACATTCCCAAATTTGAAGGAAAAACTGGAGAAGACCCTGGAGACCATGTCACTACCTTTCATTTATGGTGCTCCTCCAACTCATTGAATGATGACTCTATTTGGCTATGGATTTTTCAAAGAAAGTTAACTAGCATGGAATCCAAATGGTACATTGAACTTCTATCTTCTACTTACAATAATTTCCTTTATTTAGCAACGAATTTTCTCAACCACTTCCAACTTCCTATCTGATATGATGTCGGTGCACACCTTTTTTCAACCTTTAGGAAAAACAAGGATACACACATTTCTAACCATATTCAGGAATGGAAAATGCTAAAAAGTGTTATTAAATCCAACATCCCTCCTAATTTCTTATTAGAATGGTTTTTGAATTTTTAGGTAGCTTAATTTAATTTATGGGTAGTATGGGATTTTTTATGAAATCATACCAAATGCACCTAAGTCAAACACTGATTTTGTGAAACCCAAAAATGGACCACATGTCAATGAAATTGTGGGTTTAGTTGAAACACCTATTGTGGAATCTTTAGTGAAACAAATACATGAGTTATCTGTAAAGAAATCTATATTAGAGGAAGATAATTCTCCCACACCCTCCCCTAAAAATGCGAATTTTTACAAGGAACAATCCAATCAAAAGGGTACTCAGCAACCCAGTGGGAAGAAAAACAAAAGAAATAAGGGCAAGAGAAACAAAAATAAGCCTAAACCCATGAATGATGCTAAGGGGGTAAAAAAGAGAAAATGAAAGTGAAATTCCCATGCAATATTTTCTAGGAAGATCACCTAACCTATCAATTCCCCCTCATGGAAAAAGCTTAGAAGTTGTTAAAGCAACAACATATCATCCTTAAGGATCCATTCCCAAAAGGACAAAATACAGCTTCAAGCGATCCTAAGACTGTTGGGGGATCTCTGGACCAATTCGTGGATTCTTTTTTCCATATGGGCGGTGAACTTGACATACTCTTATGATTTCTTAGACATGTTTTTACCGTCAGATGAATCCATCTTGAAAGCTATGATAGGACCTAAGAAAATTTGTGAAGATTTTCATCACAAGTCTTACTTTCTTCCAGAACTGAACAAAAAGATAATTTCTTGTTTCACGTGAGACTAAGTAAAGAGGTTGATCATCCTGTGAACCCACTTCCCAAAGGAGTGTTTGCTGAAGTGAATATGGTGAACATTTCCGAGACCAGACCGATCAACATTTCCACCAAGCCGAGCATTGGATAAAACTCTTCCTCTGAAGAGATTGTCATTTATACAACCATTCTCAAGGAATTACATGACTTCTTCACCTAGTCATGCGAGGATATTCTAGGTATATACCCATCTATTATTGAATACAAAATAAGGACTTATCCCAATGTTAAACCTATTTGGAAAAAAACATGTCATGTTAACCCTCGGAAGGTAACAACTGTTAAAGATGAAGTCGAAAAGTTGTTGAAAGCTTGGTTCATATACCCTATCTCATTGACATAATGGGTATCTAATCCACTCCCGGTAGATAAGAAACAAAGAGCTATACGCATTTGTATAGGATTTATAGATTTAAACAAAGTGTGGCCTAAAGACAACTACCCTACGCCATTTATTGATAAAATAATTGATGTGTGTGCAGGTAGTGAAGTCTTTTCCTTTATGGATGGTTTTTCAGGGTATAACCAGATCTGAATCAAATGTGAAGACCAACATAAGACCGCTTTCATTTGTTGATGGGGTAATTTAGGATATAAGAAAATGCTTTTTGGCTTGAAAAATGCTAGAGCTACTTTTCAACAGGAAATTAATTTCTCTTTCCATGACATTAAGCATATTGTCGAACCCTACCTACATTATCTTCCAGCACACTCTCTCAAGAGAAAAGATCATCTCGATCATATGCAATTGGTATTTGAAATATGTTGACACTACAAGATTCGTTTAAATCCCCATAAATGTGTATTTTGTGTTGAATCAATACTACTACTAGGGTTTATTGTCTCCAAGAAATGCATGAGGTTTGATCAATTAAAAGTTGAGGCAATTATCAATCTACCTCCTCAAACCATTAGACAACTTCATAGTTTAGAAGGAAGATCCAATTCTCTCACTGGATTTAAATTAATTATGCAAATATTACTAAAGGTTTCATGCATCTGCTTAAGCAAGACACTCCATTTATATGGGATCAAGCCACACAAAAGTCATTTGAGGCACTTAAAAAGGTATTATTTGCAGCTCCTTTATTGCACCCGCTAGACTACACTAACGAATTTATATTGTATCTCTCCACATCATATTCTATTAGGGTTAACCTTGAGTGGGGAATGAGTCAAAGGTGGTTGAGGTATAGCACATGGTTTGGGAACATGGTTTACTATAGCCCATGGTATTTTTCCATGGTATCGGTGGCCAATGGTATTTGGTGACCCATAGTATTGTCCCATGGTATTGCATGTAAATAAGCCTTTATAAGGATTGAGGATGCTCCACCATAAAGTGGCCTGAAGGAGAGTGGTGGCTAGCTCACTTGGCTCGTCTTGGTCAGTTTAAGTCAATGGAAATAATAGATATATTATGGTGGTTTTCCTTGTTTTTGGGTTTTCCACGTAATCATTATGTCTATATTCAATGGTTGCTTGTTGTAATGTTTATTTATCACATATTATTATTATTATTATTAATGCTCATTAAAATACCAAGAAATGGTATCAGATCCATGGTTGGCATTAGTTGTGCTTATTGTGTTGTACCTAGTTTTTTGAATTAATTGTGGGGTGCATGTTCGGTGGTACTCGACACCCCAACAATTTTGGTTCCTAGTTAAAATTTGAGTTCCTGGGGTGCTAGAAGGACACGATATCCCTCTTATGCGTAGAGAAGGGATGTTGCATTAAGTGTGGAATTAACCACTAGGTATGTACGAGCGTGGAAAGTGTACTTGTAGCCTAGATTTATGTGGATCAGAGAAGTTGAATCTTCAATTGGGGGAGGAATGTGATATTTTTTAATCTAAACTGTGGGACCAAGATTGATGAGCCATGTATGCGAAGAGAATTCCTTGAGAACTAGCGATTACATTGTTTTAGGACCCATGTAATCCGGTAGATAAATTCCTTTTATATGGAAGTCAATGATAAGGTTGGATGTAGGTATAAAATTAGCATTGAAGAAAATGAGTGAGCATAGAAAAGAAAGATGATGCAGAAACAGATGGTGATGGTGTAGTCAAAATGAAGACACATGAAAAAAATTAATGGAGCAGTTTGCATGTAAAAGAGAATATGGTTGTAAGATCTGGTAAGGCATGCATACCCTTGGTAACTCACTGGTAAAGTTGAGATATAGACCTAGGTGATAGGGAGTGCATGTGAGATTACTTGAAAAAAAATTGAGGTGGGTTGGTGTTTACTGCAAGTCAAGTTTAAAGGGGGTATTTCTAGGTTTAACCTTGACTGTGGAATAAGTAAAAGGTGGTTGAGGTCTAGCACATGGTTTGGGAACGTGGTTTATTATATCCCATGATATTTTCACATGGTATTGGTGTCCAATGGTATTTGGTGACCCATAGTATTGTCCCATGGTATTGCATGTAAAGAAGCCCTTATAAGGCTTGAGGAGTCTCCATTGTAAAGTGGTCTAGAGGTGAGTGATGTATCACTTGGATCGGCTTGGATGGTTTAGGTCAAGGGAAATAATAGGTCTATTATGGTGTTTTTTATCAGTTTTGGGTTTTCCACGTAATCATTGCATATATATTAATGGTTTCTTGTTTTAATGTTTATTTCTCACATATTACTTTTTATTAATGACCATTAAATTACTAAGAGACTCCACAGTTTGCATAGTGCTGGTTTAGGAAGAGGATCAACTCGAAGAGCATGTCATATACTATCTCAACTAAGCTTTGGAAGAGCTTGAACTTCGTTACTCACACTTTGAGAATTTTCCATTAGCAACCATGTATGTCATTTAAAGGTTGTGTCACTATATATTATTACACACAACCACTGTCATTGCGGATTAAAATAATTTCCGATATGTTTTATCCCGATGAATAATAGAGGGAAAATTCAATAAGTTGATCATCATACTTTAAGAGTTTGACCTGGATTTTCAATTCTCCATGTCCAAAAAGTCCTTGGTGTTCACAAAGCTTATATATGAGTTCCCTAGTGATGAAAACATTATGATAGAAGATAAATCACTCCCATATGAACACGTCTTCTTAATTTAAACCTCATATCCTTGGTATGGAAATATTTTGATATATCTTCAAACTCTAAAGGGTTCCACAGCCTCCTCATGAGAAGAGTGGTGAAAGCTACAAATTAACGTGAAAAACTACCTCATCGTCAATGATACACTATATAGAATAGGGGTAGATTCAATATTTCCTCATTGTCATACAGAAGAAAATGAAGAGTTTGTCCTGAATGATGCACATGGTGTAGCATGTGGGGGTCATTTATATGGGTTAGAAACATCCCAGAAGATCTTGTGTGCCAATTATTTTTGTCCCGCCATATTTAAAGATTGTGTGGAAGTTGTTAATTGTTTTCATCCTTGTCAGCTTTGTACCAAAAATATGTCATCACACCCTACTCCACATTTCTCCATCATCAAGGTAGGACCCTTGACACAGTGGGGAGTCGACTTCATGACATGTAAACCAGTTTCCATCGGGGGGGGAGGGGGGGCATAATGATATCATTGTTGTTGTAGACTACTTCACTAAGTGGGTAGAGGCAATGTCTACCTTAAAAGCTGATGGCGATATTGCAACTTATTTCGTATTTAACCATATTATCACCAAATTCAGTAATCCGAAACATATTGTCGCTGATAATGGAATTTACTTCAAGAATAAGATGATGACTGAATTAACTACTATGCTTGGTTTCAAACAAGAACACTCATCTTCATTCTATACGTAAGCAAAAGGACAAATAGAGGTTGTTAATAAGACTTTGAAAACCATTCTTAAGAAGACCATTAATGCTTGTAGGTCCAATTAGAACATCATGATTTCTCCGACGCTTTGGGAATAATGAACCACTATTAAGACTGCTACAAGTTTTTCACCTCTCCAAATAATTCATGGGGTTGAGGAAGTCATACCGATTAAATGCGATATTCCATCATTGTAAATTACGATACAATTGCCACCCGAGAATTCTGCTCTAGAAGAGAGTTTGCTGCATTTAGAAAATCTAGATGAACAACACAGAGATGTTCTTACAACAAACGAGGCACACAAGAAATGGGTGAATATATAATATGATAAATCTATTAAACTTAGGATTTATTGGAGGTATATCTTGTGTTAGTCTACGACCAAGACCAGGAACCCTTGGGGGTACGAAAATTTAAGTCCAAGTATCTCGGACCCTACATTGTATCTAAGGTCCTGAAGAAGGAAACATATGATTTAATAGACTGTGATGGGAATAAGTTGTTGGAGCCCCAGAACGGGCTCTACCTAAAAAAGTATAATTCCTAGGATACATGTTTTTCTTGTATTTTTGTACAATTTTTTAAATTATCATATTTTATTGTTCCTTATGTAAGTCTAGTTAGGTTTCATATGTCTACCGAGATCTTCAAAGGATCTGTTGATGGGGAAATCTTTCACACTTGCAATCTTTCCTTGGTCACTTAGGTTATATATTCACCCGTAGGATAACTAGTTCACTCGAGAGGTGTGTGTTTAGTCCCTTCCACTATCAACATAGCTGAATATAGCGTTATCATTGAGATTCTACAAGATGCTACTTCACACTGTATATCATGTATTGTGGTTAGACTCAACTCTCAATTAGTTGTATCTCAATTTAATGGTGTTTACCAAGTGAGGAATCCGTCTTTGCGTTATGAGTTTTTAAGAATTAGGTTCCTTGAAAGAAATTGGATTACATTACATACAATCATATTTCAAGACATTAAAACTCATTAACTTATTCATATGCAATTTATACTCTCAATTGGCATTTGTCTCATACATTATTAAAAAATAATCAGACATATAAACACAAACACATGGAAATAGAAGTCAACATATGTATATATGTATAAATTAGTTCTATAACATCGAGTCTAGATCTAGACATCCAGTCATAAGGATGTAAGTAGTATTCCCACTTGTTGGGATTGTTCCCTCTTCTAGCATTGTTAGACTTGTGTTGTGACCTTCCCAATCTTGGATGTGGAATTATTAAGCCCAATACGGATGGGTGGTGACTATATAATACCTCTAAGGGAAGGTCGTGGACTATACAAGCCTTCTAGGGCTTAGCCATGGATTGTCTTATATATGCTTCTAGGATTTAGGGTTTAGCCCGATGTAGTTTGCATTAATATGGTTCCACTTTTTAGTTCCATCATATAAATCCGAAACACAAGTCCGGAAATGAAATCTTGTTATATAACTTTTGACTACCTTCACCATTTCACAAGAAAACTATATGGTTCACTAGAGGAGAGAGAGGTCTACAATATTATATATAGAAATCAATAATTTTATATGATTTCGGAGAATCCACAATAACTAAGTGACTAGGTCGACGTTTAGAATCCATATCCAGATTCATCATCAAGACGTAAAGTCAAATGTTAAGAGCATGAGAACTAAAGCATTAATATTAGAGATGTGGAGATAAAAAGATAAGATGTGGTCTGCTTATGTGGAGAAGATAGGGTTTATTTGGTGAAGAAATTAGGGATTATAATTAGATGAGGAATTGTCAAATAGTTTGATTAAAAACTTTTTTAAAAAGGTTTATTAGGTTCCAATTAAAACCTAAGTTTTCTATAAATTAGGTCATGATTCAAATTAAAGTTATTAAATGTTAGGAAAAATAGAAAGAACGGGGGGTTTATTGTTTTTCTCTACGGTTGAGTATAGAGGGAAGCCAACTCATGCTGACTTCCAGTCCTCCATCCCTATTCAAATTGTTCAGAAGTTTTATTATTTCTAAGGCTTCCCTGAATTTCCTTTTCAAGTAGTGGTCTTCTTTTGCGATGATTTCGTTGTCTTCTAGGAAAACTTGGCGTTTAGTTTTGGAAACATGTTCTGCAAGAGTTGAGGTACATATACATTCATTCCTAATGTTAGCCCCATGTTCTTTTAACTGAGTATGAAAGGAAATTCCGTCTCACCTATGTAACCGATCTTGCAAGACCAAGGGACTCTATAAACACCCCTAAATTGTGTGTGATCAATTGGATCTTTTATGGATCTCATTTTCTTCCTAATGGTTTCTAGGGGTTTGAAATAGGTTGTAATATTATTCTTATTAAGGATTCTGGATATCTTATATGTTAACCCTTGAATGTAAGGTAAGTAAGCTCTTGAGTTAGTGGTCTCATTATTAGCGGTTTTCAAATTAGCCTCGCTCTTATTGTGGGCTTTGTCTAGGGTTTTATTGATATCCTTGGGCTTGTAACCTATGTTTATGAAAACTTATTTGAGGTGGTATTTTTCTTTTTCAAGATGTTTTGTATCTGAAATCCTTGAGGATCTAACTGTTAATGTGTTAAGAACCCCTATATTTTGAGATGGGTGGTGGTGGGAGTCTGTGTGGAGGTAGCTCTCTGTATGAGTCTTTTCTCTAAAGACTTCGTGTACTAATGCACCATCTTGCTTTCTAGTTAGAAGGAAATCAAGAAAGGGGATTCTCTCGTTCTCCTCTAGTTCCATTGTGAACTTGATGTTGGGGGAGATACTGTTAAGATGTATAAAGAACTTTTTGAGTGCAGCCTCACCATGTGGCCAGATCACATTGGTGTCATTCACGTATCTCTTCCATTTTGTTGGCTTCAAAGGATAGGAGTCTATATCTTCTTTCTTGAAAATTTCCATGAAAAGGTTTTCCACTATGGGTGAGAGGGGGGATCACATGTCTACCCCTATGGTCTGTTCATAAAATTAACCTTGGAAACTAAAAAATGTTGATCTAAGGCATATTTCTGCTACCCTAGCTGTGTGAGAGTCAGTATCCTCCTTAATTACATGGATTGCTTCATTAAAAGGTATCTTACTGAAGAGTCAAACCACATCAAAGCTTAATATCATGTCTTTAGGTTCTATTTTCTCATCTTTGATTAATTTCACAAAATCGCTTGAGTCTTTGATGAAGGACTCTGTATTTCCTACTAGGGGACCTAATATTTTAACTACATATTTGGCAAGTTCATATGTGGCGGATCCTATAGTGTTGACAATAGGTCGAAGATGAACCCCTTCTTTATGGATTTTTGGAAGGCCATAGATCCTAGGTGTGATCTCTTGTGTTGGGATTAAGCGCTTTTTTTATCCATTGTCAAATTTTGAGTTCATTATAGCTTTCTTGAACTCTCTAATCACTATAGAAATAGGTTTTTTACTTAGTTTTGTATAACTACCACTTGTAGTGAGATGATCAATCATTTTGTTGTTGTAATCTTCCCTATCCAAGACTACCGTGGCTCCTCCTTTGTCTGCTTTCTAGATAACTATGTCTTCATTTGATCTAAGGTTTTTTAAGGCTAGTTATTCTTCCATATTGATATTACTTTGGGGGGTTTGGCCTTTCTAAACACTAAAGCGCATTCATGTCTGATTGTTTCTTTATGTACTTAGTTCAGGTTTTGGATACTATCCTCTATCCTCTATGATATTGATTCAAAACGTCGACCTAGTCACTTAGTTACTGTGCATTCTCTGAAATCATCTCAAACTAACCACCATAGAAATATGGAAATAGAAATCAATAATTTCATTAAGTTAAGCCCCTAAAGTGTTGCGCTCGCACAGAACATTTTCATTTCAAGGTTTTCAGACTTCAATAATTAGAGATTAAAAAAATAATTCATGAAATTTTTTGAAAAAAAAACATTGCACTAGTACCATATGTCCTTTATATGCCTGCAAGGGTTTATCCAAAACTGACATCATTTACCTCATATAGTGTTGCACCCACACAAACGTATATGTTATGATCTACTAAAAATTTGAAAACCCAATTTAAGGGAAATTAATTTAATAATCATTTACGCACATTTTATATAGATAAAAGTTATATATTATGAAATATTATTCAATTACCTAACGTTTGTCTTTTTACTTCATATTCAAATCAGTTAGGGAAGTACCTATAATTGCCACCTAAAGTTAGAGGTTCCATGTTTTTTTTGTGTTATGTGGAATCAAAAGTGCCTTTAAAGGAGTCCATGATTGTGCATCATCATACCATCTAACTGTACTTGGGACTGATTATATCTATTTCTAGTGTCTTTACTCTTGGTGAAATGCTAAGGATGTATGTAATGAACAATCCCAGCAAGTGGGAATACTATGTACACCTTATAGAATTTTCATATAATAATAGATATCATACTTCAACAAAAATGAGCCCTTTCAAAGTACTCTATGGTCGGAAATGTAAAAGACTAGTTACATGGGATAGCCTAATGGACAAGCTCATGTTAGGGCCAGTCCTACTAAAAGAATTGGAACAATTAGTTACAAAAGTGCAACAAAATCTAAAATAAGCACAAGATAGGAAAAATATTTATGCCAATAGAGACCAAAGGTATAAAGAGTATCAGATCATATATCATGTGTACTTGAAAGTAAAATACAAAAAGAGTTCTTAATTCAAGGGATATGCCAAAAACTAGCTCTAATATTTTGTGGGCCTTTTGAAATTCTGGACAAGAATGACCCAACAACTTATGAATTAGCATTTCCTTCTCATGTGAAGTTTCACAGTGTTTTTTATGCAGAACATTATTGAACTTGCGGAATTTAACCTACGATGGACATACCACTATTTGGTCGTAAGCTTTTCTTACGTTCTATCATCTTACTTTCAGTTGTGAATATTATTGTATTTTACTTACAATGTCATAATGCTTGTTTGATACATTATTCTTATGTTATACATTATGGTGTATGTGTCCTTACTCGATTATATGCCTTGTTCATTTCTGCATAGTCTTACTTGTTATTTATATGGATTCTAACTTAAATTTGTTTCTGGAACTAAAGTGGGTGGAGTGGCAGGACTAGTTCTCCCATGACGGTCTGAGAGGTAAAGTGTTCACTTGTCTACCAGACTTACTTAGTTTGGTTTGAACTAAGGCGCCTCTTCTATTTTGTATGCAAATTATACTTAGCGATAGGATGTAAAGAGAGCTGGAGATTTTGATCATTAACATACCTACTGTTTGTTATTACGCTTCCTTACAGACTCAGATTGATAGTATGGTAATTACTATCTTCATTAATTATTTAACATAGATAAATTATCTATGTGTTACCTGTTATTTATTTTGTAATTTTGGATTCACTGTTTAACTCTTAATCTATTTGTAATTTATATTCATTGCATTCAAAGTATTAATATTTATTTTTATTGCTCTTTGACAGGTTTTAAACTTTCACTTTAAGGACCAAACCTCAACTGTATACCTAGCGATAATACCATGGCATATTTCATATGCCATGGTTCTAAGATTCATACTTAGGGAGAAATGCAAGGACAAGGTGTAATGCTTAAACCTATAGTTATACAATAAATATGTTACTTGTGCTTTGGGGATTAACTTTGGGATAGCGCATACGTTACATGGACTATAACTTACATGACACCTTGTAAGAAGCATTGGGGTGGCAAGTTATATGATATGGTTTTGACTTATGTGATGGGGTTTAAGGCCCTGCATGAAAATGGAGACCACGATAAGGTAACGTTTGTAAACTATGGATATGTGGGTTTTGGTTTGATAGTTTCCATTAGGATGGCACCATTAATGATTTTTAGGGCTTGGCTCCACGAGTGACTTGGTCATTTCGCTTATTTCGTTGATGGTTTTTGGTCTTGGATCTGCACAGAGGATGGAGGCAACACCCTCATTAATGAAGGTAAGCTTTGTTGTTTTCATGAAAGTGTTTGATGTTTATTTTCATGGCCTAACAGTTGCATACTTCTCACCATTCGTCGTTTTTTTTGTAGTTGCAGGTGACAGGGTACCATGGAGATTCAAGGCTCAGGTTTTTTCAACTTGTTCATGGGTGAGGCCATAGGTGCATGGTAATCCTCTTAAAAACCCTGCATTGTTCACCTCTTGGCATTATGGGTAGGACTGGGTTATCACGTTGCTTAATGGGGCTTTACTGTGGGATTTCAATTCGCCTTCGGGCCTGTGTATAAGTTTTGGGTTTGTAAAATAATAAGGGTGTTGTTAGCAGAGATTGGGGAACCTCAGGACTTTTAGCAGACCCTACATTTTCTTTATGTAATTTGTAATTGATTTGGGGCTTTAAGCCATGGGTAGCGCCATTACTTGCAATGGTGCTATGGCCCTTGGCACAACTGTGTAAACTTAGATTTGCAAACTTTAATGGTTTTGTGTAAATTGTATTAACGTGATAAACCACGGAGTTTTGAATATAGACTGTGTTTACTTTATTTTTCCATGGTTATTAAAAAGTATTCTGTCTATGAATCCCTCCTGTGTTTTTATTAATGTGTTTTGATTATTTTAACCTTGAGTTTACATATGGCATTCATCCTTCACGATGATTCTGTGTATTGTTACTTCCATTATTGTTAATAGTTAAATAAATGGGAATGATAGTGACAATGAATGGCTTGGGGAGATATCGTGAATGGCATGAGCGCCCCTCCATGGCAGTTGTGACAGCGCAGCGTAGAAGGTTTAGGATTCTTGATTTGGTTTTTATATGTAATGTGGATTTATAAATACACCGTGGGTGTAAACCCCAAATTGATATTGTCGATGTAGGTTGATTTGTTGACATGCATGTGTTATCACAGGATTTAATTTTTAAGGGTCTGTGTATTTAATTATTGTGGCCGAGGCCTCACTTATAGAGTGAATGCATACAACGGTGTCTCATGACCTTTCCATAGCAAATGTATTTGATTAATGGATCCGTCTTACATTATGTGTAAGGTGTGGTTTTGATTAAAGTATAATGACTTCACAGGATTCGATTCCTAGCCTCTCTTGGATGTTTACTTAGACTGCATAAAGTTATGATGTGTTTTATACAATATTTCATCTTTCTTATTATTTGTTGTAGGTTTTAATATAAGGACATCGTGGTTATGTAAGCGAATAGCATGATAGTCTACAGGATTCGTTCCTACGACTTTGATGGAAACACTGCGTTCTTTATTTGATGATTATGATATTATTGTGGTTATTTGTTATATTATGGATGTGAGTTGATTTTAGATGGGGCTATTCGATTTTTATGGCATATGTTTTGATTATGTAGATTTATATATTGGGTCTGTAGATTTTAA
>LPNX011159310.1:0-58816 GCA_001517045.1 Pseudotsuga menziesii | reverse complement strand
ATGACCCTGAACTGTTCCTAGTTTAACTCTGGATCCCCCCCCCCCCGAGATGGAATCCAACATGCAAGTAGCTTAGAGCTCCTAAGGTAGGGTTTCCTATGTGGTATATCAGGTTTGGATCGGTTCTCATTTTTCCTTCCAGAAAATGTTCTCTAAGAATTTACTTGAGAGAACAACAGGCAGAAAATGACTCCTCCTAATGATAGATCAGAACCCCAAGCCATTCCTTGGCTTGAGACTTTATAGACATACTTTTCAGTTAAAGGGACAATTAAATCAAGAAACCTTGGTTTCTTGATTTATTCCTTTTCAATTAATTTGGGTAATTTTTTTTACTTTAACTTAGGAACTTTCGACTAGTTCCTAATTTAGACTTTTGTAAGTATTGGACTATTTATTATCTTTAAATAATAAATAATAATGGATGGAGATTTTATTTCTTTCTTTCATCATTAATATTATTACTATATTTATTCTTTATACATCCCATGTATAAAATACATAATAATATAGCACTTATTAACATTTGTATTTGGGCATCATGTATCATGATCCCTAGACTTAATGACACTTCTTCATTAAGGTAAAATAGGTAGATGGTTAGGTCTACTAGGCTAGGAAACTCTAGACATCCTTACATGTTGGATTTCCCTCGTATAACGTGGCATTTCATCAGTACTTGATGAGAATACAAAAATTCAAAATTTCATTTAATCACTTATAAATAAGTCTGATGAGATTAATATTTTTCTTGAGTCATTTTCACTCAGAAGTTATTAAATTCTTTCAGTAACCCCTAGCGCTTACTAGATCCAATACTCAATGCTTAAACAAGGATTTACAATTTAATGCAATTCCAAATCTCTTTGCTCAACACTAATGTTAGGATGTACTTGCACGATACACCTAGGGATACAATGGCCAAGGATTTGATGCTCCAGAGCTTATGCTCAACATCAACATGGAAGGCTCCAAGGCTTATTCCCAACACTTCCAAATCTTATTTTTTCATGTGTTCCAGAGCTTCTCGCTAAAAAAAAACATAAGTACTCATGTGCTCCAGAGCACCTCGCTCAACACAAAAAATTAATAACCCATGTGCTCTAGGGCTCCTCGCTCAACACAAACATCTTCATCAATCATGTACTTCAGGGTCCATGCCCAACACAAACAAGCACACACACACACACACACACACACACACACATATATATATAATCAACAATTGGGTTATGCCTAATATATAAAAAAAATCATCTTGTTCATAAGAAGTGGGGTCTTCAACCCGATATATCAAAATAAAATATCAAGACAACATCATAATCAATAGGATTATCCCTATAAGTGTTAGGTCCAAAATTCAGGATATTACATCTCTCCCCACTTAGAACAACATAGTCCCTGGTGTTCTCGGGACTTGGAATGGCATCATGAAATAAGGTGGGGTAAGCCTTTCTCATGGTGGCTTCATTCTCCCAAGTAACCTCATCAGCCTCAAAGTTCTTACATTGCACTTTCAATTGGACTATGGTGCACTTATGAAGCTGCACCTCTCTCTTATCCAGTATATGAATAGGATCAAGGGAAAACTCCCCTTCAGGTTCCACCTATAATAAGGACCAATCAACTACATGTTTAGTATCATAAACATATTTCTTTAATGAAGATGCATGGAAAACATTATGTACTCTTACATCTATGGGTAATGTTAGCTCATATGCCACTGGCCCTTTCTTGGAAAATATTTCAAAAGGTCCACAAAATATAGGTGCTAACTTACCCCCCCTACCCAAGCTCAACGAGTTTCGTTTAGATTTTACTTTCAAGTAAGCATGATCACCTATTTGAAAGTCTTTATATTTTATTTTCTGATCTGCATAAATTTTCTGACGGTCTTGTGCTTCTTTAAGGTTCACCTGGACCTTGGTAACCAAGTGTTCCAAATCCATCAATAAATCAAGCCCTAACATGAGCTGATCCATCGGGATATCCAAGGTAACCGATTTTCTACACTTCTGTCCATAGAGTACCTCAAAGGGACTCATCTTAGCATAAGTCTGATAACCATTGTTATATGCAAACTCTGTGAGATGCAAGTAATCCTCCCACTTCGTGGGGTTGTTCATGACATACATCCTAAGCATGTCCTCAACAATCTAGTTTACTCTTTCCATCTGTCTGTCTGTCTACGGGTGATATGCAGTGCTAAATTTCAACTACGTCTCCAATCCGAAGAATAGAGATCTACAAAAGTTTCCTATAAACTTAACATCTCGATCCGAGATGATTACCTTGGGTATCTCGCGCAATGTAAATATATCCTTCAAGAAGATATCAGCAATGTTCACTTCCTTGTAGGTCAACTTCACATGAATGAAGTGTGGTGCTTTCCAGAACTTGTCAATGAATACAAAAATAGAATCATTTTGGTTCTTACTTTTTGGTAAACTAGTGATGAAATCCATACTAATGACCTCCCACTTCCATTCTGAAATGGGTAACGGCTGCAGCAATCCCGAAGGATACTGATGCTCAACTTTGACTAGTTGACATTCCTGACATTTCACAATGAACATCGCAATGTCGGCCTTTAACTTAGGCAAGAAAAAGTATCTCTTGACGGTGGATGTCATATTTTGATATCTTGGGTGCCCTGAGTAGGGTTCCCAATGAAATTCTGTAAGGATGTTGCACCGAATGTCTTCTCCTTCTAGAACATACAATCGATCCTTGGACCATAGCAGTCCCAATTCGTCTACCATGTATTCTTTTTGTTGTTGAAACAACCTGTCCTCTTCGAATTTCTTGAGTATTTCTACATAGAAGGGGTCAACTTTGTTGGTCGTTCTAATCCTCTCATGAAAATATGAATTTTTTTGACTCAAAGTAACCTCATATATCATATGAGTTCATCGGCTCAAAGAATCGCACACCTTATTCTCTTTTCCCTTAATGTGCTTTAGCTCGAAATGGTACTCACTAAGGAAATCCAACCATGTAGCTTTCCTTGCATTTAGATCTGGTTCATCAAATAAATATTTCAGACTCATATTGTCTATCTTCATAAGGAAATTCCTTCCCATGAGGTAGTGCCTCCACATCCTCAAAGCATGGGCGATGGCCGCTAACTCAAGATCATGCATGGGGTATTTTTTATCATGGTCTTTGAACTTACGCGATTCATAACAGATTGCATGATCATTCTGCAGGAGGACTCCTGTCAGTCCTTCCTTGCTTGCATCTGTGCAAACAACGAAATCCCCATTGGGATCTGCAATTCATAACACCGATGCGGTCATCAAAAGGTGCTTAAGCTTTTGAAAACTTTCTTCGCACTTAGCAGTCCATAAGAACTTACTTGCTTTCTTCTGCAAAGCAGTCATGGGGAAAGCGATTCTCGAGAATTTCTCAATGAACTTTCGGTAATATCCAGCTAATCCCAAAAAGGACCTAATGTCAGTGACACTAGTAGGGGTAGGCCAATCCTTTATGGCATTAATGTTTTATGGGTCCACCGCTATCTTTGTCTTGGAGATAATGTGACCTAAGTACTGTATTTGTGGTTTGTAAAAATCACATTTACTAAACTTAGCGTAAAGCTGGTGTTCTCTCAACACTTGTAGTACTATGCGAAGGTGTTCTTCATGTTCTTCTTTATTCTTGGAATAAACCAATATGTCGTCTATAAATACCAAGACAAACTTATCCAGATACCGACTAAATATGTTGTTCATCATAGACATAAAGTTCGCGGGTGCATTGGTCAACCTAAATGACATCACTACAAACTCGTAGTACTCGTACCTCATATGAAAGGAGGTTTTGTCAATATCCTCGTTGTGAATCTGCACCTGATGGTACCCATATCGCAGGTCAATATTTGAAAATATGTTGGTTCCTCCCACCTGATCAAACAAGCCATCTATTCTAGGGAGTGGATACCGGTTCTTGATAGTCATTTTTTTCAACTAACCGTAATCGATGCACATCCGCATCGTACCATATTTCTTATTTACAAACAGTATCTATGATCCCCAAGGAGAGACACTGGGTCGCATATACCTTTTCTCTATCAACTCCTGCAACTGCAGTTTAAGTTCCACCAACTCAGGTGCACTCATGCGGTAAGGGGATTTGGAAGCCGAAACTGATCTTGGGGTCAGTTCGATGGAAAAGTCTAGGTCTCGTTTCGGAGGTAATCCTGGGATTTCTTCGGGAAACACATCCTTGAATTATTTAAGAATGGGGAAGTCTTCTGTGCGTTGTTCTCTTTTAGACTCTATGTCTCATATGTTTACTACAAATAACTTGCATCCTTTCCTGAAGCATTTCTTTTCTTGTAAGGCAAATATTTTCCCTACGGAAAATTTCTTTGGAGTGCCTTGAACCTTTTCTTGGTTCCCTTGACCATCAATACACAATATTGACTTGTGTAAGCAATCAAGAATGACATTGTGTTGTTCCAACCAGTCCATGCCGATAATTATATCCTACGATTCTAAAGGTAGGATGTTTAGGTTTACTTTTGTTGGAAAACCATTCAAGTTTACCTTGCATTCTTTAACTATTTATGAAATTTTCCATTTCGTACCTGTGGCTAGCTACACCAGGAAAGGTTTATCATGCTTTACTTTTCCTAGTTTGCATTTATCAACAATTTTAGGCGAAACATAGCTCTAGAAAGCACTAGGATAAATAAGTATTGAAATATAAGTGTTCAATATCTTACCTTCTATCTCAACCATTGTAGCTTGATGATCTTCTTGTCGGCCATCCAATGCTGCATAAATCCATAGTGTTCCATCTATGTCCTCAACAGATGATTCTTCTTGTAAGTTGTGCAAGGCCCCACTATTCTTGTTCTTACAATCACGAGTATAATGAGGCCCATTGCATTTCCAGCACTTGATCTGTAGTGGGGTAGCATTGGCTCCACCCACTACTAGCTTGTTAACATTAGGAGCTGGTACATAAGGTTTCATACCAGATTTATTGAAGTTCTTGTTTGTTGGAAAGTTGTTATTCTACATTTTGTATGGTTGTGGGTTAAACCCAGGTTTGCGGTTATCATCAAAGTTCTTAGACTTGTCTCAGTTTTGGTTCATTCTCTCCCACCTTATCTATCCATGCTCATAACAGATCCTAGATTTGTGCAATGTGGTATCCAAAAATTTTGGAATGTCGAACTCAATCCTTTCCCGAAAATTGGGAGGAAGACATCCTAAAAACTATTGTATCTTTACCTTTTTATCCTTAATGTAGGGTACATAATATAACAGATCTAGAAATATGTTAATAAAAGCATCCATAGTCATGGTTCCCATACGTAGCTCATGAAACTCTTTCATTTTTCTCTCGAAGAAATTTTCTGACGTATATTTCTCTTGAAAGAGTTTTCGGAAGTTATCCCAGCATATTTCTCTTAGCTCATCTTTCTTGGTGTGTTTTAAATCTCTCCACCACCTTTCCGCCTTGCCATTCAAGTTATAGATGGCAAGTTGAGCCTTCATCTCACTTGAGTAGTCATGAACCTATAAATATTTTCTCATGCCCAATATCCACTCCTCAGCCTTCCCCCCAATGTTTACTTCACCTTCATAGGTCCGGGCTCTTATTTTTCTAAACTCCCCCTGAAGACTGGAATTGCTTCTTTGTTTCTTTCTTCAGGGAGAAAGAGAGTCATCACTGGAAGGACTGTGATGATCCCCTTTCGGTGCTTCAGAGGTATGTTCCTCTTTTTCTTCTTCTCTTGGGCTCCTGGCCCATTTATGGTAAGGTTCTCCATTGGAGCTGTTTGTGGACAAAGTAGGTTTACCCTGCAGGCTTCCTCCCATCATATTTCTCAATAATGCTTCGTTTATAGCTTGTTGTTCTTTTCTTTCATTCATACTGTCTTCTCTGAGACTTTGCAATTCTGCTTGAAGACTGTGTATAGTATTTAAAATATCAGAATTCAGCTTCACCACTAGTTCTGCTTCTGAGGTGGTGGTGTTCATCTTTCCTTGCTGGTTGTTATCTTCCTCAGTATTCATAATCTGAACTGTTCGGTAAAAGTTTCCTAAAATTCAAAAAATTTAAATAACAAAAAAAAATTCTGTTAGTAACAAATTTAGTAACATACTTTATTTTCTTTGCGGTAAATGCTTGGTGCCCCCATAGGTCTCTTAGTATTGAAATCTGGCTCTGATACCACTTGTAATGTCCCTAAAAATTGAAAAATAAATTACAAGGCTAGTAAAAACTACCTATGCAGAACATTATTGAACTTGCATAATTTAACGTACGATGGGCGTACCACTGTTTGGTTGTAAGCTGTTCTTACGCTCTATAATCTTAGTTTCAGTTGTGAATATTATTGTATTTTACTTAGGATGTCACAATGCTTGTTTGCTACAATATTCTTTTGTTATACATTATGGTGTATGTGTCGTTACTCGATTATATGCTTCATTCATTTATGCATAGTATTACTTGTTATTTATATGGATTCTAACTTAACTTTGTTTCTATAACTAAAGTGGGTGGAGTGGAGGGACTAGTTCTCCCATGATGGTCTGAGAGGTAAAGTGTTCACTTGTCTAGCAGGCTTGCTTAGTTCAGTTTGACCTAAGGTGCCTCTTCTATTTTGTATGCAGATTATACTTAGCGACGGGATGTAAAGAGCGCTGAACATTTTGATCATTAACATGCATACTATTTTTAATTACGCTTCCTTATAGACTCAAATTGATAGTACGGTAATTACTATCTTCACTAATTATTTAACATAGATAAATTATCTATGTTTTACCTGCTATTTATTTTGTAATTTTGGATTCAGTGTTTCACTCTTTAACTCTTAATCTATTCATAATTTATATTCATTACATTAAAAGTATTAATATGTATTTTATTGCTCTTTGACAGGTTTTAAACTTTGGTTTTAAGGATCAAACCTTGACTGTATACCTAGCGATAATACCATGGTATATTTCATATGCCATGGTTCTAAGCTTCATACTTAGGGGAAAATGCAAGGACAAGGTGTAAGGCTTAATCCTATGGTTATACGATACATATGTTACTTATGCTTTGGGGATTAACTTTGGTTTAGCGCATACATTGCATGGACTATACCTTACATGATACCTTGTAAGAAGCCTTGGGATGGAAAGTTATATCATATGGTTTTTGACTTATGCGATGGGGTTTAAGGCCCTACATGAAAATGGAGACCATGATAAGGTAACATTTGTAAACTATGGAAATGTGGATTTTGGTTTGATAGTTGCCACCAGGCTGGTGCAATTAATGCTTCTCAAGGTTTGGGGCATCCTAAGCTTAGGACTTGGATCCACGAGTGACTTGGTCATTTCTCTTGTTTCGCTGATGGGTTTTGGTCTTGGTTTCATCATTTTGTTGGTGGTTACAGGTGACAAGGTAGCGTGGAGCTCCATGGCTCATGGTTTTGCAACTGGTTCATGGGTGAGGCCATAGGTGCATGGTAATCCTGTTAAACACCCTGTGTTGGTCACCTCTCGGCATTGTGGGTAAGACTGGGTTATCACGTTGCTTAATGAGGTTTTACTTTGGGATTTTGATTCACCTTCGGGCCTGTGTATAATTTTTGGGTTTGTAAAATAATAAGGGTGATGTTAGCAAAGATTGGCGAACCTCGGGACTTTTACTAGACCCTCCATTTGGTTTATTTAATTCCTAATTGATTTGGGGCTTTAGGCCATGGGCAGCACCATTGCTTGAAATGGTTCCATGGCCCTTGGCATGACTATGTAAACTTTGATTTGCAAACTTTAATGGTTCTGTGTAAATTGTATTAAGATGATAAACCACCGAGTTTTGAATATATACTATGTTTAGTTTATTTTTCCATGGTTATTAAATAGTACGATGTGTATGAATCCCTCCTATGTTTTTATTAATGTGTTGTGATTATTTTAACCTTGGGTTTACATATGGCATTCATCCTTCACGATGAGTCTGTGTATTGTTACTTCCATTATTGTTAATACTTAAATAAATGGGAATGATAGTGACAACGAATGGCTTGGGTCCATGCCGTGAATGGCATGAGCGCCCTTCCATGGTAGTTGTGACACCATAGAAGGTTTAGGATTTACGATTTGGTTTTTTATATGTAATGTGGATTTATAAATACATTGTCTTTGTAAACCCTGAATTGATATCGTCGATGTAGGTTGATTTGTTGACAAGCATGTGTTATCACAACGTTTATTTTTTAAGTTTTGTGTATTTAATTAGTGTGGTTGAGGCCTCGCTTACAGAGTCAATGCAGACCATGGGGGTCTCACAACCTTGCCATAGAAAATGTATTTTATTAATGGAGCCCGTATACATTATGTGTAAGGTGTGGTTTTTATTAAAGTATAATGACTTCATAGGCTTTGATTCCTGCCCTCTCTTTTGGATTTGTTTGTGGACTGAGTAGGTTTACCCTACGGGATTCCTCTCGTCATATTTCTCAATAATGTTTTCTTTATAGCTTGTTGTTATTTTATTTCGGTCATACTATCTTCTCTGAGACTTTGCAATTTTGCTTGAAGACTGTGTATAGTCTTTAAAATATCACAATTCATCTCCACCACCTATTTTGCTTCTGTGGTGGGGGTGTTCATGTAGTGTCCCCAAAAATCGAAAATAAACAAAAAAATTATAGGCTAGTAAAACCTACCTAGACGTAACATTATTCACTTATGGAACTCTATCGTACACTTCATGTACCTCTGTTTATTCGTAAGTTGTTCTTACGTTCTGTATTTTACTTTCAGTCAATATTTTTTATGTATTTTACTTATGAGGTTGTACTTCTATTTACTTTTTAGTATTATGTTTACACTTTTGTCGCTTATGTGTCCTCATTGGATTTATATGCTTTGTCCTTTCTGCATTGTCGCACTTGTTCATTATGGAGTCCTAACTTAACATTTTTTGTGGAAAAAAAGTTGCGGAGTGGCATGGCAAGACTCGTTCTCCCATGACGGTTTGAGTGGTAAAGGTGTTTACTTGTTAGCAGGCCTACACAGTTCAATCGAACTAAGGCACCTTATTTATTCACTTGCAGGTTTACCTCGTGTAAAGGCTTAGTAGAGACTTTTCTCATTTTGATCTTACATTGTGCTTATTGTTTAATGTTACAATTCCTTGCTGCTTTGAATTTGTAGCAAGAAAAATCCTATTATGTTAATTAACTAATCAAAATAATTAACTATGTGATACCTGGAAATCTATACATTTATAATTCATATCCATTTCATTTTACTATTGTTAACATATCTTCCTATCTTTATTTTTGCAGGTATAACCTTTGCTAGTACATAAACTTGAAGTTTATTTAAGGTAATACTACCATGGCATATTGCATATGCCATGGTTACTAAGCATTTGAGCTTAGGAAGAAAAGCATTGTGCTAAGGCTTCAAGCCTAAAGTCTACGCGCTACCTACCACATACTAGGACTTTGGGTTAATGCATCCCATGTATGAATGAAACTTGGTATTATAATCTAACTTCTACGTAGATGTTTTGGGGTGACAAACATTGTATGGGTCATGCATTACACATACCTTATATTATATGGTACATTGCAAGGGTTTTGGGGTGGCGTGATTTATCATATGGTTGAACCATAGATTAGAGGGGTTTAAGCGTTGGTATGGAGGGTGGTATTAAATGATACCTTGCAATGAAGCTTGACTATGGGAGTGGGTTTGATATGGCGTTAATGGTTTCCATCTAGTGCATTCAATGCTCTTGGGAGAACGTGACAGCCCAAAGCTTAGGGCTTGGGCACACGATGGTTTTGTCATTTCCAAGGTTTTTGAGTTGGGGTTTGGTCTTGCTCTACATTGGGGAAAATGGAGGTGACCTCCATGAGCTTACAGGTAAGATCCTTGTTCAGCCTCTTATCATTTCTATGGTTTGCATTGTTGCAATAAATCATTGTCATGCTTCTCATCATTTTGTTTGTGGATGGTTGTAGGTGTTGGGGTCTATGGAGAGAGTCGTGGCTCAAATCTCATCGTTGGTTCCTGTATGATGGAAATGGTGAATGGTAAGCCTTCCAATAAGCCAATGCTTGTTACCTCTCGGCCCGACTGAGTGATGTCTTTGCTGTTTGGTTTTTGGGTTTCAATGTGGGGTTTAAAATTCGCCTTCAGGCATATGATTACAAACTTGGATTTTATTAAATGTTTCAATGGCTTCAGTCATGGGTAAAATCGTACTCCCTCTAGCTATGTGCATAAATTTTTGGGTTTGTAATGATTTACTGGCTTGTGATTTTGAGCCACGGGCTGCACCGTTGCTTGCAATGGTACCATAACCCATTGGCATGCCCGTAGAGACTTCGTTTTGGGATTCGGAAGCGACTATTGTGAAGACACTAATTTACCATACTATGCATGATGTATATACTCTGCGTTTTTAATAAAATACTGATGTCATTTTGGTTATTGTGTTGTGTAATGTGAATTCTATGTTAAAGGTTTAAAAAGGTGATTTTAGCACATGAATTTGCCTTCGTTTGAGGTCTATGTGTTGAGTATAATTTAAGGGGCTGTAATGATGAACAACGTGGGTGTTGAGAGACCAAGCTGTGAATGGCTTGAGCCTTCCCCATCGTGGCTGCAATAGTCTTGTTATTATTTCATGGTTTAATAATGTGACTGTGTGTGAAACTTATGCTGCGACAGTGGTTTAATTTACTTTTTTTTTGGATGAGGCACATGCCTTTGTGGGTGATCTATGCACATTTACAATTATTACCTACTTATGTTTTAAGGGAAGCGAATGTGTGAAGCCATGCCATGTATGGCCTTGGCTCATGACAGGCCCATTGTCCCATCTTGAATGGTTACGTTTCTTGTTATTTTGTTTGGTTTATTATGTAAGTGTGGGTATGTAAAAAACATGGGAAAGAATACGACTGCTATCATGCTATAGGTTCCCAAGTGTGGACTGTAAAAGGACTCTATTTTTTAAAAGGTTTGTGGCCATGCCGTATTTTAGCGTTGGTACCATACTAGGGTCATGCGACCTCGATGTAGCAAATGTACTGGCTAGAAACAACACTTTGATGTTTTTTAAAGAAGTATTGTAGTTATGAGTAATTGTTTCCCACATACTCTCAAGCATAACGTGGCATTAGATTTATAATAGAAACGACCTACAGGAATTAATCCTGAGCGTTACCCTGTGTAAAGACTATGGTTTAGTAAAACAATTGGTTTTTGTGCATTATGTAATAGTTATGGTTTTTAAAATGCTTACAGAACTGCAGTATGGTTATGCTAATTGATTACTATTTGTAAATTTATACTATGGTTATTAAATTGTGCTTTGGACTTGGGTCTAGGACATCCATGGGAATCGATGTCGTGACCTCTGTTGGAATTTTAAGAGTTTTAATTACTAGTTGGTTAATGTTATGTTCTTAGGTAAATTTAAATAGGACTGTGGATTATTATGTATGTAAACAGAGTTTTGATAAAGGACCACATGGATGGTCACGGCGCCTCCTTTGATTATTTATCATGTTGTTTTATTTATGTGGAGTATTTTAATATTAATGTGTAATATGGATACATACCTTGAAAGGTACTTAATGATTTGATTACCTTTGTTTTATATATAATCTATTTCTTAGTGGATTTAATTTATATTCTAGTTATGTTACTAAATAGTCATATTTAGCATTCTAGTTTATTGACTATTCAACTAGTTTTAATTAAAACTTGAAACAAGCCTCTACTGACAAATGTAATATGTCAACAGAGTACTAAAAACCAAGGAATAAATAATTATACTACTGATAACAAAACCTAGTTATAGTAAGCATAAACTAAATACTTGGAATAATACAGAAAAAATCTTATGGAAACAAACCCTAGTAATATATAGTATATATTAAAATTTACAGCCTAGGGTTAGCATTTTAAGAATACAAACCCTCGCAGATTATTAAACCAAAGAATCAAACCAACAAGGTTAGTATATGAATTGAAATCATCTACCTAGTATAAACCAGTATTTATTCTAGGAAAATAGATTGGGCAGTCAAGGGTTTCATACTTGAATTTGAATCTATGTTAATGGTTGAAACTACACACTCAAATAACCAGCATTAACAATTCAATGCAGATATGACCTTTGTTTGATGACCAAATCACTTGGGAACTACCATGTTCCACCAAGAAATGACTCGGAACTGTTCTTGGTTTTAATCTGGATCCCCCCCGAGCTAGACTCCAACATGCAAGTAGCTTAGAGCTCCTAAGGTAGGGTTTCCTACCTGGTTTTCAGTTCTAAATCAATCATCTTTTCCTTGTAGGAGAAATTTCTCCAGGAAAACACTTGAGAGCAAAATAAGCAGAATAATAATTATCCCAAGATAAAAATCAGAACCCCAATTATTTTCTTGGCTTGAGTCTTTATAGATAGACTTTTCATTCAAAGGGACAGTTAAATCAAGAAATCCTTGATTTCTTGATTTAACCCTTTTTAATTACTGGGGTAATTTTCAATACTTAACTTAGGAACTTTTAACTAGTTCCTAGTTAAACTTTCATAAACATTATACTATTTATTAATCCTTTAATAATAAATAATAATTGACAGAGCTTCTCTTATTTCTTTTATTTAATTATATATTTAATCATAATTAATTCTTTATACATACTATGTATAAAATACATAGTATTATAACACTTGTTAACATTTGTCTTTGGGCATCACGTACCATGATCACTAGACTTAATGACACTTCTTCAATAAGGTCAAGTAGATAGGTGGCTTAGGTCTAGTAGGCTAGGTAACTCTAAACATCCTTGCATGTCGGATTTCCCTTGTATAACCTGGTAGCTCTTCAGTACTTTGATGAGAATATAGAAATTCAAAATTTCATTTAATCACTTATAAATAAGTATGATGAGATCAATATTTTTCTCGAGTTTTTTTCACTCGGAAGTTATTAAATTCTTTTCAGTAACCCCTAGCACTTACCAGACCCCATACTCAATGCCTATAGTAGGGAGTTACAAACATAGTGCAATTCTATAGCTTTCACTCAACACTAAATGCTAGGATGTACTTGTACGATACACCTAGCGAAACAGTGACCAAGGATCCAATGCTCAAGAGATTATCCTCAACATCTACATGAAAGGATTCATGGCTTATGCCCAACACTTACAAATATTATCTTTCCATGTGTTCCAGAGCTTCTCGCTCAACACAAATGTAAGCACTCATGTGCTCCAGAGCTCCTCGCTCAACACAACATTAATCACCTAGGTGCTCCAGAGCTCCTCGCTCAACACCAAAAATTATTCACCCATGTGTACCAGAACTCCTTGCTCAACACAAATCATTACATCAATCATGTGCTTCAAGGTCCACGCCCAACACAAAACATCTCATCAATCATGCACTTCAGGTTCCACACCCAAAACAAAAACAAACAGCATATATATATCATCAATAATTGGCTTACGCCCAATATATAAAACAAATCATCATGTTCATATGTAATGGGGTCTTTGACCCAATATATAAAAATAAAACATTAAGATAATCATAATAATCAATAGGCACATGCCGATAAGTGTTAGGTCCAAAATTTGAGATATTACATCCCTCCCTGCTTAGAACAACATCGTCCCTGGTGTTCTAGGGACTCGGAACGATATCATGAAACAAGGCGGGGTAAGCCTTTCTCATGGTGGCCTCGTTCTCCCAAGTAGCCTCATCAGCCTCAAAGTGCTTCCACTACACTTTCAATTGGACTAAGGTGTGCTTCTGCAGCTGCGCCTCTCTCTTATTGAAAATATGAGTAGGCTCAGGGGAAAACTCCCCATTAGGTTCCCCCTTTAATAGGGACCAATCAACAACATGTTTAGTATCATAAACATATTTATTTAACAAAGATGCATGGAAAACATTGTGAACCCTTACATGCGCAGGAAATGCTAGTTCATAAGCCACTAGCCCTTTCTTGGCCAGTATTTCAGAAGGTCCGCAAAATTTAAGTGCTAACTTACCGCACCTACCCAAGCTCAATGAGCTTCATTTGGCTTTTACTTTCAAGTAAACATGATTGCCTATTTGAAAGTCCTTATCCTTTCTTTTCTGAACCGTGTACTTTTCTGGCGGTCTTGTGCTTCCTTAACGTTCACCTAGACCTTGGTAACCAAATGTTCCAAGTCCATCAACAAATCAGGCCCAAATATGAGTCGATCCACTGGGCTATCCCAAGTAACCAGTGTTCTACACTTATGTCCATAGAGTACCTCAAAGGGACTCATCTTAGCAAAATCCTGATAACCATTGCTATACGCAAACTCTATGAGATGCAGGTAATCCTCCCACTTCGTGGGATTGTTCATGACCTACATTCGGAGCATGTCCTCGAAAATTTGGTTTACCCTCTATGTCTGCCTGTTTGTTTGCGGGTGATATGCAGTGCTGAAGTTCAATCGCGTCTCCAATCTAGATAATAAAGATCTCCAAAAGTTTCCTATGAACTTAACTCCTTGATATGAGATAATTACCTTGGGTATCCCATGCAATCTAAATATCTCCTTTAAGAAGATATGAGCAATGTTCACAGCCTTGTAGGTCAAATTTACAGGAACAAAGTGTGTTGGCTTCGACAACTTCTCGATGACCACAAAAATAGAATCATTTTGCTTCTTTATTTTTCGTAAACTGGTGATAAAATCCATACTAATAACCTTCCACTTCCATTCTGGAATGGGAAATGGCTGCAGCAATCCCGCAGGATGTTGATGCTCATCCTTGAATAACTGGCACTCCTAAAATTTTGCAATAAACGTTGCAATTTCGGCGTTTAACTTAGGCCAAAAAAAGTGTTTCTTGACAGTGGATATCATCTTTTGATACCCCGGGTGCCCCGAGTAGGGTGCCCGATGAAATTTTGTGAGGATGCTAGATCGAAGGTCCCCTCCTTCTAGAACATACAAGCGATCCTTACACCATAGAATAGTATGGATTATTCGACCTTGTATTCTCTTTGTTGTTCAAAAAAACTGTCTTTGTGGACTTTCTTGAGGTTATCTACATAGAAGGGGTCAACTTAGTTGACTGCTCTAATATTCTCATGCAACTCTGCATCAGTTTGACTCAAATTCACCTCGTAAATCATGTGAGTTCATCAACTTAAAGCATCGGCAACCTTATTCTCCTTGCCCTTAATGTGCTTCCGCTCGAAATGGTACTCGCTGAGGAAATCCAACTATCTGGCTTTCCTTGCATTCAGATCTGGTTGATCAAATAAATACTTCATACTCATATTGTCTGTCTTTAGAAGGAACTTCCTTTCCATGAGGTACTGCATCCACATCCTCAAAGCATGGATGATGGTTGCTAACACAAGATCATGTGTAGGGTAATTTTGCTCATGTTCCTTCAACTTCCACAATTCGTAATAGATCATGTGATTATTCTGCAAGAGGAATCCTCCAAGTCCTTCCTTGCTTGCATCTGTGCAAACAACAAAATACTCATTGGGATCCGCAATCCGCAACACCGGTGCAATCATCAAAAGATACTTAAGATTTTGAAAACTTTATTTGCACTTGTTAGTCCATATGAACTTATTTGCTTTCTTCTGCAAAGCGATCATGGGGCAAGCAATTCTCGAGAAGTTCTCAATGAAATTTTGATAATATTCGGCTAATCCCAAGAATGACCTAATGTCAGTGACACTAGTAAGGGTAGGTCAATCCTTTATGGTTTTAATCTTTTACGGGTCCACATCTATCCCTGTCTTGGAGATAATGTGACCTAGATACTGTATTCGCAGTTTGTAAAAATTGCATTTACTAAACTTAGGGTAAAATTTGTTTTCTCTTAACACTTGTAGTACTACACGAAGGTGTTCTTCGTGTTCCTCTTTATTCTTGCAATAAACCGGGATGTCGTCAGCAAAGACTAGGACAAATTTATCCAAATACCAACTAAAAATGTTTTCCATCATACACATAAAGTTCGTGGGTGCATTGGTCAACCTGAACAACATCACTACAAACTCGTAGTGTCCATACCATTATAAAATTCAGTTTTGTGAATATCTTCATCGTGAATCCATACCTGATGGTGTCCAGATCGTATATTATTCTTTGAAAATATTCTAGATCCTCCCACCTGATCGAACAAGTTGTCGATCTGGGGGAGTGGGTAACAATTCTTTATAGTCATTGTGTTCAACTGACAGTAATCGATGCACATATGCATCATACCGTCTTTCTTCTTTACGAAAAATATTGGTGCTCCATAAGGGGACACATTGGGTCGGATATACCCTTTCTATATCAAATCTTGCAACTATAGTTCGAATTCCACCAACTCAGGTGCACTCATGCGGTAAGGGGATTTGGCGGCCAAAACTAATCCTAGGGTCAGTTCGATGGAGAAGTCTAGGTCTCGTTTTGGAGGTAATCCGTGGATTTCCTTGGGAAACACATCCTTGAATTCTTCAAGAATGGGGAATTCTTCTATGCATTATTCCCTATCAGACTCTATGTCTTGAATGTTTACTACAAACAACTTGTAGCCTTTCCTAATGCATTTCTTTGCTTGTAAGGAAGATATTTGTCTTACAAAAACTTTCTTTGGAATGCCCTAAACCTTCACTTGGTTCCCTAAGCTATCAGTACACAAGATAGAATTATGCAAATAATCGAGCATGACATGGAGTTATTCCAGCCAGTCCATGCCAATAAGTACATCGTACGATCCTAAAGGTAGGATTTTCAAGTTTACTTTATTAAGGAAACCATTTAGGTTTACCTCACATTCTTTAACAATTTCTGAAACTTTGCATTTCGTACCTGTGGCTAACTGAACCAACCAAGTTTTATCATGTTTTACTTTGCCTAGTTTTCATATATCAACAATTTTAGGCACAACATAGCTTCGGAAAGCACCAGGATCAATAAGTATTGAAACATAAGTGTTCAAGATCTTACCTTCTATATCAACCATCGCAGCTTGATGATCTGCTTGTCGGCCATCCAATGCTGCATAGATCTGGGGTGTTCCAACTATCTCCTTGATAGTCGGTTCTTCTTGTAAATTGTGCAATACCCCACCGGTCTTGTTCTTACAATATCAGGTATAATGAGGACCACTGCATTTCCAGCACTTGATCTGTAGCGTGGTAGCATTGGCTCCACTTGCTACGGGTTTGTTAACATTAGAAGATGGTACATACAGATTTGTACCAGGTTTATTAAAGTTCCTGTTCACTTGAAAGTTGTTATTCTACTTTCGGTATGGTTTTGGGTTGCACCCAGGTTTGCGGTTATCAAAGAATTTCTTAGACTTGTCTCAGTTTCAGTTCAAGTTCTCCTGCCAAAGTTGTCCATGCTCATAACATAGCCTAGCTTTGTGCAGCGTGGTATCCAAAGTCTTAGGCATGTCAAATTCAATACTGTCCCAAAAACTCAGAGGAAGACATCCTAGGAACTGCTAGATCTTTACCTTTTCTTCTTTGATGTATGCTAGATAATGTAACATATCTAGAAATATGTTAATAAACCCATCCATAGTCATGTATCCTATGCATAGTTCGTGAAACTCTTTCACTTTTTTGTCAAAGAACCTTTCTGACATATATTTTTCTTGAAAACTTTTCAATTCAGCTTGAAGACTGTGTAAAGTTTTCAAAACATCAGAATTTAACTCTACCCACTAGCTCCGCTTTCAGAGTGGGGCTGGTCATCTTTCCTTGACAACTATTTTCTTCCTCAGTATTCATAAACTGATCAGTGCTATAAAAGTTTCCTGTAAACACAAAAATTTTAAAATGGAAAAAAAAAAATTGTTAGTAACATATTAAATTAACATGCTTTATTTTCTCTGTGTGAATTCTTAGCACGCCCATAGGTCTCTTAGTATTGAAACTGGGCTCTGATACTACTTTTAATGTCCCCAAAAATTCAAACAAAAAAAACTACCTAGACGGAACATTATTCACTTACGAAACTCTATCGTACACTTCATGTACCTCTCTTATTCGTAAGTTGTTCTTACATTCTGTCTTTTACTTTCAGTCATTATTTTTATTGTATTTTACTTATGAGGTTGTACTGTTGTTTACTGCTTAGTATTATGTTTACACTTTCGTCGCTTATGTGTCGTCACTGGATTTATATGCTTCGTCATTTCTGCATTGCCGCACTTGTTAATTATAGAGTCCTAACTTAACTTTGTTTGTAGAAACAAAGTGGTGGAGTGGCGGGACTCGTTCTCCCATGACGATTTCAAAGGTAAAGGTGTTTAATTGGTAGCAGTCTTACTTAGTTCAATCTAACTAAGGCACCTTATTTATTCACTTGTAGGTTTACCTCGTGTAAAGGATTAGTAGAGACTTTGATCATTTCGAGCTTACATTGTGCTTACTGTTTAATGTTTTGATTCCTTACTGCTTCGGATTTATAGCAAGGTAAATCCTATTATGTTAATTAACTAATCTAGATAATTAACTATGTGATACCTAGAAATATATACATTAGTATAATTCATATCCATTTCATTTTACTATTATTAACATATCTTCCTATCTTTATTTTTGCAGGTATAAACTTGGCTAGTACATAAAATTGAAGTTTATTTAAGGTAATACTACCATGGCATATTGAATATGCCATGGTTACTAAGCATTTGAGCTTAGGGACAAAAGCATTGTGCTAAGGCTTTAAGCCTAAAGTCTACGCGCTACCTACCACATACTAGGAATTTGGGTTAACACATCCCGTGTATGAATGAGACTTGGTATTATAATCTAAGTTATGCGTAGATGTTTTGGGGAGACAAACATTGTATGGGTCATGCATTACACAGACATTATATTATATGGTACATTGCAAGGGTTTTAGGGTGGCGCGATTTATCATATGGTTTAACCATAGATTAGAGGGGTTTAAGCGTTGGTATGGAGGGTGGTATCAAATGATACCTTGCAACGAAGCTTGACTATGGGAGTGGGTTTGATATGGCATTAATTTGGTTTCCAGCTGGTGCTTTCAATGCTCTTGGGAGAATGTGACAGCCCCAAGCTTTGATCTTGGGAACACGAAGGTTTTGTCATTTACAAGGTTTTCGAGTTGGGGTTTGGTCTTGCTCTGCGCTGGGGAGAATGGAGGCGACCTCCATGAGCTTACCAGTAAGATCCTCGTTTGGCCTCTTATCATTTCTATGGTTTGCGTTGTTGCAATAATTCATTGTCATACTTCTCATCGTTTTGTTTGTGGATGGTTGCAAGTGTTGGGGTCTGTGGCAAGAGTCATGGCTCAAACCTTGTCGCCAGTTCCTGTATGATGGCAATGGTGAATAGTAATCCTTCCAACAAGCCAATGCTAGTTACCTCTCGGCCTGACTGAGTGATGTCTTTGCTGTTTGGTTTTTGGGTTTCAATGTGGGGTTTAAAATTCTCCTTCGGGCATATGATTACATACTTGGATTTTATTAAATGTTTCAATGGCTTTGGCCGTGGGTAAAATCACACTCCCTCTGGTTCTGTGTATAAATTTTTGGGTTTGTAATAATTTATTGGTTTGGGATTTTTAGCCATGGGTTGCACCATTACTTGCAATGGTGCCATAGCCCATTGGCATGCCCGTATAGAATTCATTTTGGGCTTTGGAAGCGAATCTTGTGGAGACACTGATTTACCATACTGTGTATGATGTCTATACTCTGTATTTTTAATAAAAGACAAATGTTGTTTTTATTGCTATGTTGTGTAATGTGAATTCTATGTTAAAGGTTTAATAAGGAAATGTTATCATAGGCATTTGCCTTCATTTGAGGTCTGTGTGTTGAGTATAATTTAAGGGGTTGTAATGATGAATAGCGCGGGTGTTGAGAGACCAAGCCATGAATGGCTTGAGCCTTCCCCATCGTGGCTACAATAGTCTTGTTGTTATTTCATGGTTTAATAATGTGACTATGTGTGAAACTTATAGTGCGACAGTGGTTTAATTACTTTTTTTTTGGATGAGGAACATGCCTTCGTGGGTGCTCTATGCGCCTTTATAATTATTACCTAGTTATGTTTTAAGGGAATCGAATAGGTGAAGCCATGCCATGTATGGTCTTGGCTCACGACATGCTCATTTTCCTAGCTTGAATGGTTATGTTTCTTATTATTTTGTTTGGTTTATTATGTAAGTGGGGGTATGTAAAAACCATGGGAAAGCATACGACTGCTATCGTTCTGTAGGTTCCCAGGTGTGGACTGTAAAAGGACTATGTGTTTTTAAGTGATTTGGGGTCAAGGCCATATTTTAGCATTGGTACCATACTAGGGTCATGTGACCTCGATGTAGCGAATGTAACAGCTGGAAACAACACTTTGATGTTTTTAAAACAAGTATTGTAGTTATTAGTAATTATTTCCCACATACTCAGAATCATAGCGTGGCATTAGATTTATAATAGGAACAACGTATAAGAATTAATCCTCGGTGTTACCCTGTGTAAAGACTATGGTTTATTAAAACAATTGGTTTCTATGCATTATGTAATAGTTATGGTTTTTAAAATGCTTACAGAACCATAGTATGGTTATGCTAATTGATTACTGTTTGTAAATTTATACTTTGGCTATTAAATTGTGCTTTGGACTTGGGTCTAGGAAAAATGTGGGAATCGATTTCATGACCTCTGTTGGAAGTTTAAGAGTTTTAATTACTAGTTGGTCAATGTTATGTTCCTAGGGAAATTTAAATAGGTCTGTGTATTATTATGTATGTAAACAGATTTTTGATAAAGGAACACATGGATGGTCATGATGCCTCCTCTAATTATTTATAATGTTCTTTTATTTATGTGGAGTATTTCAATATTAATGTGTAATATGGATACAGACCTTGAAAGGTCCTTAATGATTTGATTATCTCTGTTTTAGATATAATACATGTTCTTAGTGGATTTAATTTATATTCTAATTCTGTTAATAAATAGTCATATTCAGCATTCTGGTTTATTTACTGTTGAACTAGTTTTAATTAAAACTTGAAACAAGCCTCTGCTGACAAATGTAGTATGTCAACAGAGTACAAAAACCCAAGGAATAAATAATTATACTACTAATAACAAAACCTAGTTGTAGTAAGCATAAACTAAATACTTGGAATAATACACAAACAATCTTAAGGATACAAACCTGGTAATATACAACATATATTAAAATTTATAGCTTAGGGTTCACATTTTAAGAATACAAACCCTAGAATATTATTAAACAAGAGAATCAAACCAACAAGGTTAGTATATGAATTGAAATCAACTACCTAGTATAAACTAGCAGTTATTATAGGAAAATAGATTGGGAAGTCAAGGGTTTCGTACCTGAATTTGAAGCTCTCTCAATGGATGAACTTGCACACTCAAATAACCAAAATTAACAATTTAATGCAGATATGACCTCTGTTTGATGACCAAATCACTTGGGAACTACCACGTTCCACCTAACCATGACCCGAAACTGTTCCTGGTTTTAATCTGGACCCCCCCGAGCTGGACTCCAACATGCAAGTAGCTTAGAGCTCCTAAGGTAGGGTTTCCTAACTGGTATTGAGTTTTAAATCGATCATCTTTTCCTTACAGGAGAAACTTCTCCAAAAAAACACTTGAGAGAAAAACAGGCAAAATAATAATTCTCCCAAGATAAAAATCAGAACCCCAAGCCTTTGCTTGGCTTGAGTCTTTATAGATAGACTTTTCAGTCAAACGGATAGTTAAATCAAGAAATCCTTGATTTCTTGATTTAACCCCTTTTAATTACTGGGGTAATGTTTAATACTTAACTTAAAAACTTTTAACTAGTTCTGAGTTAAACTTTTATAGGCATTATACTATTTATTAATCCTTTAATGATAAATAATAATTGATGGAGCTTCTCTTCTTTCTTTTATTTAATTATATTAATTCTTTATACATACTATGTATAAAATACATAGTATTATAATAGTTGTTAACATTTGTCTTTGGGCATCATTACCATGATCCCTAGACTTAATGACACTTCTTCAATAAGGTCAAGTAGATAGGTGGATTAGGTCTACTAGGCTAGGCAAATCTAAACATCCTTGCATGTTGGATTTCGCTTGTATAGCATGTTGGATTTCCCTCGTATAACGTGGTAGCTCTTCAATACTTTGATGAGAATACATAAATTTGAAATTTCATTTAATCACTTATAAATAAGTATGATGAGATCAATATTTTTCTCGAGTCATTTTCACTCGGAAGTTATTAAATTCTTTTTAGTAACCCCTAGTGCTTACCATAGCCCATACTCAACGCCTATAGTAGGGAGTTACAAACATAGTGTAATTCCAGAGCTTTTTCTCAACACTAAATTATAGGATGTACTTGTACGATCCACCTAGGGATACAATGGCCAAGGATTTGATGCTCTAGATATTATGCTCAACATCAACATGAAAAGCTTCAGGGATTATTCCCAACACTTCCAAATATTATCTTTTCATGTGTTCTAGATCTTCTCGCTCAACATAAATGTAAGTACTCATGTGCTCCATATCTCCTCGCTCAACACAACATTGATCACTCAGGTGCTCGAGAGTGCCTCGCTCAACACCAAACATTATTCAGCCATGTGTTCTAGAAATCTTTGTTCAACACAAATCATTACATCAATCATGTGCTTCAGGGTCCATGCCCAACACAAAACACCTCATCAATCATGTGCTTCAGGTTCCACGCCCAACACAAAAACAAACAACATATATATATCATCAATAATTGGCTTACGCCCATATATAAAACAAATTGTCATGCTCATATGCAATGGGGTCTTTGACCCAATATATAAAAATAAAACATTAATATAATCATAATAATCAATAGGCACATGCCGATAAGTGTTAGGTCCAAAATTCGGGATATTACAGTTCCTCTTTCCTAGACGGCTGTTATCTTCCTCAGTATTCATAATTTGAACTGTTCGGTAAAAGTTTCCTGAAATTTCAAAAAAATTAAATAACAGGAAAAAATTTCGTTAGTAACAAATTTAAGAACATACTTTATTTTCTTTGCGGTAACTGCTTGGTACGCCCATAGGTCTCTTAGTATTGAAACTAGCCCGTTTATGGTAAGACTGCATGGGAAGATTGAAACTGGCCCGTTTATGTAAGTCTCTTAGTGACTCTCGCATGCTCAGTTGAGCTCGTGGGTGATTTGTAAAACAAACCAAGAACGGTTTGAGGTATACAGTTGGGTGGAACATGTAAGTTCCCAAATCAGTCGAAAAGCTAAAGAGAAACGATAAGTAATTTTCCCTAAATTCTGTGTTTATGTAGCTGTAATAGTATAGGTTATTTTAAATAAAGTACTTATTTCTAGTTGAATGCAAGCTAATGAGGGTCACTTTTGACACGTTAGATGCAATAGAAAACTGAAAAATCAGGCATCCCTCAACTTAATTGTATTTTTTGAAATACTTACACAAAATATCTTGCTTCGAGTAAATAAGATTAAATGTAGGAAATTGAATCACGTTTCTAAATATATAAGTTTTATGTATTGAAAATGTTTATAACTATGTCAAGTTTCATTTTTTCTAACAGACACTTTTTTATTTTTTAGGAAAATGATAAGGTATATGTTTTTGTGGGTGCATCCTTTGAGCGCCTAAATGATGCTTTCAGGATACAAAAATTTGCAGGAATGTAGAGAACATATAGCACTAGTGCAGCGCTATTTTTTGAAAATAAAATTAGTAATTTTTATTTTTTTATAATTATCTAAGTGATCATTCCTTGAAAATGGTACGTCTTTTGTGGGTGCATCCTTTGAAGGTCTGTTATAGTTGATTTTACCACACCAGGTGAATCACACTTGAATGGCCTTCCCCTGTCCCTCTGCAGACTCCTTAAACCCCTTGGACCATTTTTTATCCTTTGATGTTTCCTAGACCATCCTAAAAACATGTTAAAATTTCTATACGCGACTTTTAAACCTTTTATCGCGTATATACGCGGGTTTGAACTCTCAAACCGTGTACATTTAGATGTGTACAAAATCCAAATCCTTTTGGAGTTTTCCTTGACATGGATCCGACTCACTTGTCTCCTGGCCTTCCATATGCCTTTAGATTGCTCGTATTTGACCTTTCATTACCCCATTGAAAAGCTATATAAGGAACCCTTTGGATACATTGAAGGCATAAGAGAATTGAGAGCAAAGAAACTATAGTCCATTGTTGCCGAAACTTGTGCTTGAGTTTTCATCCCTTTGTCCCTTGGAGCACTTTGGTGTTCTTCCCAAGCTTTCATTTTTCTTGTGAGCTTGCTATCGAGAGATGGAGGATTGAGGTGGTGGAGGCCCAAGTGGGGGATTCAGTTTCTCCAATTCGCAAACGTGTCGACAGAGGTTGTATTCATTGTGGTCTCTAATTTTATATTAATAGAAATATCTTTTCCTGTCCAATAATGTATGTTTGAATGAATATTTTATCCATGGATGATTTCAAATGCTTATACCTTGTTGATTATATATGCTAAAGTAGATATAACACCAATATATATAGTATGCTTGTCTTGTTTACTTGTTGTTGAGGAAGTGATTCATCAATTCAAGATGAAGTTGGAAAGCTCAATGGGGATCTACTTCAACCGTCCAGAATAAGGTACGAAGTCTGATCCTTTAGTGTTAGATATTTGATTTCTCTTGCATATTGGAAAGGATTGATTTCTGGAGTCAAGCTGTCTATTGTGGTACCCCAAGCCATAGGAATTTTGAACACTTGAGAGAATCCATCGATCAGGGGACATTGATGTATTCCCAAAGAACTGTCGATGGCAAGAGAACCTGCCACTGATGACTTCAAGTCTCAAGGCACTCAAAAATGACTCTAGATTCCAATCCCAGAATAAATGATCTGAAGTCGATGGGATGAAATCCACTGGAAGGAGGGAATTAAGGCATCCCCCATCATCCAACATGAGGTACTCAGCAAATTTGTATAATGTGGAAGGACTTGATCATAAGGTGCAAGAACTAGTAACTGTACCGGGAATGGCCGACATGCAAAGTCAAGATAACTGAGGAATGGCCGACTCAGGTTTCAACTTCCTTCAAACAACAGCATAACGATGAATGGTGACTGAATGTAGGAAGCATAGACTCGATATAAAAAACTAAGACATTTCTGTGACACATGAGGCATCGACAGAGGCTCCATAGGGACTAGAAGCTAAACCAGTCGGTGGAGATAAACTCAAATAAATGAGTACAGCTCCTAAATTCAAACCATAAACCAAACCAATGGATGTGATATACAGTGCTCTATTCAAAGGCAAAACAACTCGACAGCTGCCAAAGATAACATCTTTCCTTGTCTGGCTTTTTGGTTTTTTAAATTTTTTTTTTTTGGACTTTCTCAAATATTTAAAAAGCTTGAAAAAGAATAAAACTGCTTTATAGTTACAGACTAGGAGGAGACAAGTGTCATATAGGCAAACAAACTAGTTCCAAGCAATGGAACATACCTATGCTCAATGCAAGGATACATGTGTAGGATAGCGACACTCAGGGGAAACTCCCCTCCCGATAAAATAGGGAATCAAGCTGCAAAGGATATAAAATATGGCTCTACATGGCTAGACATGAGACAAGCTCGGGCTATATGGCTGAAACTCAAATTCAGGGAAGTCGGTGTAAGGCTCAAGAAGGCAGGCAAAGCTCGTGATAATGCAATTACAACTTGACATAAGGGAGTCCTGGAGAAATGGCCAGCATAAAGTTCAAGAGGAGTATGAAGCTCTTGCTCAAGGACATGGCGGGACTAAAAGGGACTCCCGGACCTAAGAGAGGACTCATAGCATGGGTACCAATGAAAAAGGGAGCTGACTAGGACACCCATGTATAGGAAAGCTCTACCATTCACATAGTACCACTTCTAACAACAGTATGAAGGTTCTGTGATACCATGGAATGGGTTCATACCTAAGGATAAGATGAAACGGTCATAAGGTCATGCAAAATGCAAGCATATGTGAAATCCTAACCTATATGCCAGTTTAGACATAATACCTATGATAGGAACGAACGGGTCGAAACCTTGGAGAGAGTGTAGAAAAATCGGATCCTACATGACAACCATATTAGTCCAAAACAACCCAAAATAGTCAATAAAGAATCCAAACTATAGGATATACGGAGGAATTATCATGACAACTGCACCCAAAGGAAACAATGCGGTGAACAATGGGACATAAAAAGGAAAGTAAGGTGTAGATCCAACGTTCACGCATCCACTACCACCCCCGTGAGGGTTACCATCAGTGTAAATACTGAGCAAAGGGAGTAAAAATCCTCCACAAATGGACTAGAGGATGGAATATGACCATTCCCAAATCTATGAGCATGGTAAGGGGCTGTGATGCCCCCAAGTCAGACACCAAGGTCTGTACTAGGACCAAGGACGAGCGATAGGATACCAGGCATGCCGAAAATAAAAGGACCCAAACTCAAGAGAGAATAAATATACTCAAGTAACCACGATCCCAAAGGCCAACTAGCGCACAAAGAGCACACTCCTAAGAAAATATATAGCCAAAATACAAGCAAACCAAGGGGAGGATATGTGAGCTCCCGAATGCAGCAGGTATGTCTCACCTAGGAGAGGCTCAAAACTCCCATACACTACAAGCGGACGTACGTAACCAATTATAGTGGCCCTCAGCTTCAACACATAAAGCAATTGTGCTATCCGACCCCCACCTGGCTGGGACACTTGCAGAACAACCCCTGCAAAGTACCCCCTCAATGTCCTATGTAAGGCAACTAAGGTCACCTCAATACAGTCAATGCTCAGGCGGGATTGACCGTATGGGCAGGGTAGCAAAGCCCAAAACTCTTGAAAGAGCCCCCAGATATGAATACAATCCTGGAAATATCTTTGGTGCTACTCAGTTATGACTAGAGGTCATCCCAATCAATAACAGCTCACACTGCCTCGTGCTTAACTCCTTTTTGAGAGGAGGATCCTGACAAACACCAATTATACCAAGGAATTTCACACTCTCAGCTGGACAGACACATACTATGGAAATTGAACCCAGTGATAGATTAATTTTACTCACAACAATTAACAATTGATCACGCAAAATCACTCACAAAAGAGACTGAAATTGGAGCTGAACACTAAACTGTATTAACTCAGTGTACAATAGCCAACCCTGTAACATAATAGGTTTCTGAATAAATAACATACATCATGGATTCGAATGCATGAGGAGCAATTTGAATCTAGCATAAAGCAGGCTTACTAAAAATAAGCAAATCTCCCATAGGTGTAAAAAGTTGATCCCAAATATGTCATGGAGCTCACGAATTAGAAAAATGGATTAGGCAAGCTAAAGAGTGGTGGAATGGTAGCTCATACATGCTTTTTCAAGGAGAAAATAGTGGAGGATGAAGAGGACAAAAAACTAGTTCACCTCACCTAGTCTAGCTTTTCCATTTGCCTTAAAACACTGAAAAAGCAGGGAATAAAGCAGAAAAAGCAGAAGGGCACCTAGGAGGCCAGGAATAAAGCATATTTGATTCCTTGGGCTTTCCCATGCACTACATGAGTCAAATAAGGCAAGTTTTACCACTATGGATAGGTAAAAGACAACTTGCACAAGGTGGGACACATGAACTAGGCTAATAAGACAAAAATAGTTAAATTAATGTCTAAGTGGGTAAACTATGGGTTGATTATTCTAACACCCCCCCTTAAGCCTGAATTATGAGTAATATATCAGAAAATTATAGGGCCTAGCAACAAGGCTTAGTCACCCTTTACATACTGCATGTCCATTTAAACAAGGAAAGAGGCAAAACCAACTTGGGAAAATCCTTCCTTTAACATGGACTGTAAACAAAATTTGGAAATATTGTCTTCACTCATGCTTCATAGCATGATCAGAAATCCCCATCAATGATTTGAGATTGCTGAAGGTCTTCTCACAAAATGCTTTGGTGAAGATATCAGCTACTTTTTCTGAAGATGAACAGAAGAGTGGGTGAATGGTGCCATCATGCACAAGTTCTCTGATGTAATGCATATGGATCTCAATGTGTCTGGTTCTCTGCTTCTGAACTGGATCTTTGCATATTCAAATGGTACTCTGTTTATCACAGTAGATGGTATTTTATTACTCTGGTTCGAAGCCACACTCTCCAAGTAAACCCTACAACCATAAACATTGAGTTGTTGCATTAACAACTCCTCTGTACTCTGCTTCTGTAGATGAGAGTGCAATAGCACTCTATTTCTTGCTTGACCAGCTGATTGGCCCTTCTGCAAGCATGAACACATATCCTGATGTGGACTTTCTATCGGTGCTATCACCTTCCCAATCACTGTCAGTAAATCCAATCAAATCAAGATCAGATTTTTCTTTATAGAAGATCCCATGTGTCCTTGTTCCCTGAACAAAGTTAAGGATCCTTTTGGCTGCTTTCCAATGGATCTCATGAGGCTGATCCATGTATCTAGAAGCCACACTTACTGCATAACAAATATCAGGTCTATTATGTGTCAAATACAACAAACATCCAATCAATTGCCTATACAGTGTATTGTTTACCATAGGTGAAGAATCAGCTTCTTCCAGCTTCACTCCTGAAAGGAAAGGAGTTTTTCTTGATTTTCAATCCTTCATTTTGAATTTGTTCAGTAAGTCCAAGGCATATTTGGACTGGTGCACCTTGATTCCATCTTTGTTTTGAGCAATCTCAAGCCCCAAAAATTGACTTAAGAGCCCCAAATCTGTCATGGAGAAGGCTTGGTTCATAGATCCTTTTAAGGAAGCAATCTCAGCCTTTGAGATCCCTGTAATGAGGAGGTCATAAACATATAACACAATGATAATTAATGAACCATTAACTAACTTCAAATATACATTTGGATCTAATTTGCACCGAACAAAATTCAGTGATAGCAAGAAGCTATCGATCTTGGCATACCAAGCCCTGGGGGCTTGATTTATCCCATACAATGACTTTCTCAACCTGCACACAAGAGAAGGGTTAGTAGCAAAACCTTGAGGCTGCTACATATATATATCCTCAGTGAGATCTCCATTCGGGAAGGCACATTTTACATCCATATGATGTACCTCCCATTTCCTTGAGGCTGCAATGGCTAGAGCTAGCTTGTCACATCTAGCCCAAATTCTAGCCCAAGCCTTTGCCCAAAAATCCTGAAATGGGTCACATCTGGCTTGTGCCCACTCCATGTTACGAAGGGATTCATGCCATCAAGTTGTTTGTGAGGAACCCTATTCTGAATATAGGTTGCACATTTGATAGCTTTGGCCTAGTACTTTGGTGGCAAAGTTTTGGCCTCCATCATGCATGTTGCCATCTCCTTCAGTGATCTGTTCTTCCTCTCAGCAACACCATTTTGATGTGGTGTGTAAGGGATAGAATGTTGCATCTGAATACCTGCATCTGCACAATAATTAATAAACTCAGACTTGACATACTCACCACCATTGTCAGATCTGAGGGCCTTGAGTTTCCTTCCATACTGGTTTTCAACCAAAGCCTTAAAGACTTTGAATAGGCCAAAAACTTCAGACTTGTGTTTCAGGAAGTGAACCCAACAATACCTGGAAAATTCGTCAATGAAATTCAATGCATATTTGGCCTGACTCATGGACATATGAGGGAATGGGCCAGCAACATCACTGTGGATCATCTTGAGGGGTGCAGAGGTTCTCTCATGACTAGCTCTCTCAAATTTATGCTCTAGGTGTTTTCCTAGGATACAACCTTGGTAGACTCCTTTGGAAAATTTTATCTTGGGAAACCCTATGACCATCTCTTTTTCACTAAGATCATAAAGATACTTGTAATTTAGGTGGCCAAATATTTCATGCCAAATCTTGCTGGCTTCATTAGCATGAATCAAAAGAGCAGAGGGGTTTGAGTAGGGTAGGAAGTGTGAGAACATGTATACCTTTTGAGCATGATTCACAACTCCTTTTGCAATGACTCTACCACTTGAGATCTTTGTGATCTCAACTTCATCGGGGGAGAATATGACTTTCTTAGGAGACCCAGTGTGGGTCATCTAGTACACTGACAAGAGGTTGGAGGCAAGACCAGGCACATATAAGACATTGTTGAACTGACCATGATCAAGATCAATCCTCCCTTTGCCCAAAATTTCAGTGAGAGAGTCATCTCCCAGTACTATAGGTGGTCCTTTCGACATATCAAGTGAGGAGAAGGCCTCCTTGGTAGAAACCATGTGTCTTGAAGCTCCAGAATCAATGATAAAACTGGGTGATCTTGATGTGCCAGCAACCAATGCATGAACTATCTCTTTGTCATCTGAACTTGATCCTCCTTCTCGCTTCTTTGAGCTTTCTAGAAGGGAGATGCCATTCTTCTCCAGGAGTTGGGTCAGCATGTCTATTTTCTTCTTCATACAAGAGCTTTCAGTGTGATTGCCCTTATTGCAGTATGTGCACTTGTTCATTTCACCTTTGTTTTTCTTCTTCTGGTAGTTCTTCTTGGAACCTTGTGGCTCCTCTGGAGACTGTTTCTTGTCTCTCTTTTGCTCAGGTGGATTTTTAGCTTTCTTTTTTCTTTTTGAATCCACCTTCAAATCTCCAGCAATCAGAGCTTGATCTTTGGATGGTTTGATGGTGCCCATCATCACCAGCTTGTCCTGTTCTTGTGTGAGAGATTCCATGAAATCTGCAAGGCTAGGCATCTTCCAGGTTTGAGCTGTCAGTTTTGTGGCATAGAAGGTCGAAACAAACACTGAATAGTCAGGGCCTAGATTCGAGAGGATGGACAGGATGAGCTGATCATCTTTCTTTTCAATCCCACACTGTTTCAGCTGCAAAACTAGTGCTTTGAACTTGGAGAAATATAGCTGCAGGGATTCAAAGCTATTTGGACTCAGGGAAATCGGCTCATTTTTTATTTGATGTCCCCTCATCTCATCTGTCTTTCCAAAAAGATCAGAAAGCTTCTCCCATACTTCATTCGGTGATTTAAATCCATCAATATGGAAAAGGAGGTCTCTGGAAATACTCAGACACAGGAGACCATAGGCCTCATCCCTCATGTTGTGCCATTTTATCTTCTCTGTAGCTGCATTGGGCTCTGCTTATGTTTCCATAGTCACCCTGTAGATTCCTTTCACTCTCAACAGTATCTCCATCTCTGCTTTCCATTCAAATAAATTGAAAGGAGTCAAGATAGTTTTCTGTGATTGATCCATAGCTTAGAAAATCTGTCCCGGCTGTCAGTAGAAGGCTCCCAGTCACTGATGTCGAACCTGCAAAACAATTTTGAAGGAGAGAAATTGATCTACAATGTCTCTGATACCATGTGGAAATTGAACCCAGTGATAGATTAATTTTACTCACAACAATTAACAATTGATCACGCAAAATCACTCACAAAAGAGACTGAAATTGGAGTTGAACACTAAACTGTATTAACTCAATGTACAATAGCCAACCCTATAACATAATAGGTTGCTAAATAAATAACATACATCATGGATTCGAATGCATGAGGAGCAATTCGAATCTAGCATAAAGCAGGATTACTAAAAATAAGCAAATCCCCCATAGGTCTAAAAAGTTGATCCCAAATCTCTCATGGAGCTCACGAATTAGAAAAATGGCTTAGGTAAGATAAATATTGGTGGAATGGCATCTCATACATGCTTTTTCAAGGAGAAAAGAGTGGAGGATGAAGAGGACAAAAAACTAGTTCACCTCACCTAGTCTGGATTTTCCATTTGCCTTAAAACACTGAAAAAGCAAGGAATAAAGAAGAAAAAGCAGAAGGGAACCTAGGAGGCCAGGAATAAAGCAGATTTGATTCCTTGGGCTTTCCCATGCACTACATGAGTCAAATAAGTCAAGTTTGACCACTATGGATAGGTAAAAGACAACTTGCACAAGGTGGGCCACATGAACTAGGCTAATAAGACAAAAATAATTAAATTAATGTCTAAGTGGGTAAACTATGGGTTGATTATTCTAACACATACATGTTGTTGTTTAGTGGTCTTGGAGAATTTACTCACAATGAACTATTCCAAGACCCTAAAACCTAATCTTGTTGGTGCACCCTATAAAAGAAAAGAGTGTAATTCATTTTATTATGCACTGATTTTCATTGGCTATAATTACTCAAAGGGAAATGGCCATGCAACTAATGACATTATGACTTAGCAGTGAAATAAATATGCACACCATAACAAACAATTCTAAGTGCAATCTTTGTCAAATGAAAAACAGGGTATTCCACTACATGAGATGCATAAATATATATTCCTTTCTGAATGCCAATGCAATCCTTCCTATATGAAATCCTAAATAAAACTCTCATCCAAGCAATACAATGCAAGTACCTTCTCAAATCCATAAGCAAAAAATGCAACTACCTTGTATTTTTCAATATAAAAGAATGAAAAATGCAATAAAATTCATCTAAAACTCTCAGTCTCTGTAGCAAGTATAAAACACAAGCCCAGCAAGACACCAAAACAAAAAGAGTAATGCACTAATGGAAAAACAAAAAGGAAAAATGACTAAAACTACTTTCAAAGAAAAATCAATGAAAAAGCGATCTCTGGTCACAAAAGAAGCATCCAACAGACAACATCAGACCCAAGGAAGACCCAACCACACTCACAACCCACCCAAGAACTTCCCACAACATCAAACTCACCAAAAGGGAGGATGTACATGACTGTTTAAAGAACAGTTGCGTATATGCGTGACTTTTTGCCAAAAAGTTGCATGTATACACGGATTTTTTGCCAAAAAACCTGCGTGTATACGTGACTTTTGGCCAAAAATACGCGTATGTACGCGACTTTTGGCCAAAAACCTACATATACAAAGAAGATAGTGGTAAAAAGCAGGCCAAGGGTCAAACCAATAAAGGGGAGTGTCAATGGATGAACATCCTATAAAATGCAACACATAAACAAGGAGAAACAAAGAGCAAGTCAAGAATATCAAGCCCATTATGCCCGCAAACCCCAAATAAAAACAAGGAACATCCCCAGTGGAGTCATCAATTCTGTTACGAAGAGAAATTCCTATGGCTTGGGGTACCACAACAGATAGCTTGACTCCAGAAATCAATCCTTTCCAATATGTAAGAGAAATCAAATATCTAACACTAAAGGATCAGACCTCATACCTTATTCCGGACAGTTGAAGTAGATCCCCGTTGGGCTTTCCAACTTCAACTTGAATTGATGAATCACTTCCTCAACAACAAGTAAACAAGACAAGAATACTATATATATTGGTGTTAGATCTACTCTAGCATATATAATCAACAATGTATAAGCATTTGAAATCATCCATGGATAAAATATTCATTCAAACATACATTATTGGACAGGAAAAGATATTTCTATTAATATAAAATTAGATATTACAATGAATACAACCTTTGTCAGCACGTCTGCGAATCGGAGAAACTAAATCCCCCACTTGGGCCTCCACCACCTCAATCCTCCATCTCTCGATAGCAAGCTCACAAGCAAAAGGAAAGCTTGGGAAGAACACCAAAGTGCTCCAAGGGACAAAAGGATGCAGACTCAAGCACGAATTCTAGCAACAATGGACTATAGTTTCTTTGCTCTCAATTCTCTTATGCCTTCAATGTATCCAAAGGGTTCCTTATATATCTTTTCAATGGGGTAATTAAAGGTCGAATCTGAGCAATCTCAAGGCATATGGAAGGCCAGGAGACAAATGAGTCAGATCCATGTCAAGGAAAAACTCCAAAAGGATTTGGATTTTGTATATAGCTTATTTTACCACACCAGGTGAATCGCACTTGTATGGCCTTCCCCTGTCCCTCTACAGACTCCTTAAAACCCTTGGCCCATTTTTTGTCCTTTGATGTTTCCTAAACCATCCCTAAAAACATGTGAAAATTGCTATACACAACTTTTAAACCTTTTATCGCGTATATACGCGGATTTGACATCTAAAACCGTGTACATCGGAATGTGTACAAAATCCAAATCCTTTTGGAGTTTTCCTTGACATGAATCCGACTCACTTGTCTCCTGGCTTTGACATGAATCCGACTCACTTGTCTCCTGGCCTTCCATATGCCTTGAGATCGCTCGGATTTGACCTTTCATTACCCCATTGAAAAGCTATATAAGGAACCCCTTGGATACATTGAAGGCATAAGAGAATTGAGAGCAAAGAAACTATAGTCCATTGTTGCTGAAACTTGTGCTTGAGTCTGTATCCCTTTGTCCCTTGGAGCACTTTGGTGTTCTTCCCAAGCTTGCCTTTTGCTTGTGATCTTGCTATCAAGAGATTGAGGATTGAGGTGGTGGAGGCCCAAGTGGGGGATTCAGTTTCTCCGATTCGCAGACGTGCCAACAAAGGTTGTATTCATTGTAATCTATGATTTTATATTAATAAAACTTTATTTTCCTGTCCAATAATGTATGTTTGAATGAATATTTTATCCATGGATGATTTCAAATGCTTATATGTTGTTGATTATATATGCTAGAGTAGATCTAACACCAATATATATAGTATGCTTGTCTTGTTTACTTGTTGTTGAGGAATTGATTCATCAATTCAAGCTGAAGTTGGAAAGCTCAATGGGGATCTACTTCAACCGTCCAAAATAAGGTACGAGGTCTGATCCTTTAGTGTTAGATATTTGATTTCTCTTACATATTGGAAAGAATTCATTTCTGGAGTCAAGCTGTCTGTTGTGGTACCCCAAGCCATAGGAATTTATCTCCGTAACAAGGTCTTAATTAAATAATCATGAAATGGGTTTTTTATAGAATGTAGAGGACGGTGTCTTCTAGTGCACCATACAATTTCTTTTTAAAACGATTAAGAATTGAAAATTTTATGGGAAAAACACTAACAACATGTTTTTTGAGTTAAGGAGTTAGGACACAATAGAAATTGAAAAAAAATAGGAAAATATAATATTTTTTAATAAAAAATACATATTTAGAATGTGCAGAAAAAATGATCTTTATGTTTAAGATTTCGTAAAAAATGATTGTGTGTAGCATACTGTAACGATTTCGTCAACAACGGCTTCTTCAGAAAATGGAATAAATTCCCAATTAGCTATGGTTTATCATACACCATAGCATAGGTTTGGTATTACCGAAGAAAACTCAAAGCATACACATAGGACTATTGCTGACATGCAAGCAAGTGAGTTGGCATGTTTAAATTCAAATTACATCTGCCACCCTTGTAGAACTAGAAAACACATGCGCATTATAGAACTACAAAACGTGCGTGCATTATAGAACTACAAAATGCGCTTGAGTTATGTAGTTCTATAACGTACCCGTGTTTTGTAGAGCTAAAAATATAGCACTATATGTAATATATCAAATGTATGGATATACTTTAAAGGGGGTGTGGAAGGGTCAAGGGCCTAGGAGGATGTTGGAAGTTCAGGTGGGAATGGTTAATAGTTGAGAGGGGGTGAAGAAGGGTCAAGGGCCTAGGAAGATGTTGGAAGTTCAAGTGGGGATGGTTAATAGTTGAGAGGAGGTGGGGAAGGGTTAAGGTCCTAGGAGGATGTTGTAAATTCAAGTGGAGAATATGAATGAAATGGGAACATTATGGGTTACAAGGGTGAAGGGGAGTGGGGATTGAGATAATTATTAGGAGAAGAGGTTTTGAAGACGTATAGGGTTAGAAGTAGTACACGAGACCTGAGTGACGAAGGGGGATAAGGTGGAGGGGAGAAAGTGGGATATGGTTTGATGAGAGAGATGATTGGTGAATGGAAAGGTTGATATGGATTATTAGAGGAGGAATAGGGTTTGTTGGAGGAGAGAGGAAAAGGAGGGGGAAATTGAAGAGATGGGAATGAGATTGCAATAAAATAGAGAATAGGGGTCATAATGAGGTAGGGTGTTGAGGAGAAGGGGCAAGTTAAAAAAATAAAGCGAGAGAGACAGAATTTGATGTGGAGAGAGTGTGAGAGAGAATAAGATAGAGAGGGAGGAAGGGGGGTGAGGGAGGGATTGAGATAGAGTGAAGGAAAGAGATATTCAGGGAGTGATAGAAGGTGTGTGTGTGTGTGTGAGGGGTGACAAGTGTCATGTCCCCGGTTTCGACGCCATTTGCATGATGCATATATTGTAATTAATCGTGGTGAGGAGCTCAAGGCAAAAGCCCCACCATCGATTTTGTTGTGTATGTTTCGGCAATGGGGATAATTGTCAGTGGCATCTCGTGCTATAAGGCACATTATAATTCGGCATCATGTAAACACGCGCATCAATTAAAATAAACCACAACCAGCTACGGCAGTGCAATGTTGAATGAAAAGGGCATGGTTCCGAAGGATAAGGGGTGGGGGATGTCAAACCTTGGTTATGGGGGAAAACCCCATGTTTTGTCACCTTTTCTTGTCTTACCCAACCTTGTCAACCTCTTTAATGCTCAGCTGGTGGTTGAGGAGTTATGGCTGACGGCATTTATTGCTGAAGTGGTGGTGGTTGTGGCAGGCTTTCAGCCTTACCCAATTTCCCACTCCACCCATGTCTGCCCATTCTTCTCCCTCACGCACTCTTCCCTGGTCAGTTTACACTCTCACCACGATTTTTGGTCTGTTGGTTCCTCACGCACAGGGTTTGGATGAATTTGATCTCACGCAGACATTTTCTAGGCTCCACGAGTTGCTGAAGCACCCACGCATTGTAATTCGCATCCTTGCTGATGTTTTGTTCATCCACGGGCAAAATCGGAGTTGCTTTCTCCTCACGCAGGGCCTCTACCGCTGGAATCCTCATGCAGAAAATCGGGTATGTCTTTCCCGTGCATTTTTCTGTTGGGTGCGAGTCTTTCCTCACGCATAAGATGTTTGGGTCATTTTTCCCATGCCGTGAGCCATGCTCGCTGTTGGTGTTTGGGGCTGTTTTCTTCCCCATGAGTTTTGTCGGCTGTGGGTTCCAATTTCGTTTTGGACCACTGTGGATTGCTAATTCGTGGGTTGAATTTTCCTTGTCTGTCCACGCTGGGAGTTGTTCTTCTCCTTTGTTGGGACTGTGTGAGTTGCCATTAGTCACCCGGAGGAATTGTGTGTGTTGTTGGCTGAATTTCCCTGTTTTGGGACTGTGGACTGTTGTTATCCTTCATGGTGTGTTGTGGCTGCTGATATACCCTGGTTTGGGTGCTATTGTTGAGTTGTTTTGGCCACGTTAGGGCCAAAACCTACTTTGAGTTTCCTTATAGGCTGGAGCTGTGTCTCACCTTTCGTTTGGGACTGTCATCGGTCATTTTGCTTCTTCACAGGGTTGTGAAGGGAATTGTTTTGCTGCTGGTATGCAGTGGTTAGTCCCTTGGACTGTGATGGCTTGGCTTGTTTGTTGACAGCCTGTGAAACCCAGCTGTGATGGGTTTGTTGTTTATGTCCCCTTGGCTATGTATAAGCCTGCAATTGGCCTTTACTCCGGAGGAATCATGCCTAGCTCGGGGGTGGCAGCGTTGCTGAGAGATTGATGAGCAAGCTGGCCTATGGTTGGGTGGAATGTTGCAGCGACGTAGCTGGTTGCGGGTGAATTATTCCTCAAAAGATAAGTCTGTTGTCTATACTGCATCTATGTAATTTATATTGATGTTCGAATGCTGGAATGTGTTTGTGTTGCTTCCGATGTATGATTGAAGATAAATGCATCTGTGTATGCTTGATTTCAGCATTTGAATTCTGTTTATGTTCATGGGGCATTTTTCCCGGTTGTGTTAGTCGTGTTGGTCGCGTCCTCTTCGCCGGTTGAGGGACGGGGACGTGACAACAAGGAGGTATATACAAAGACAGAGGGTGGAGGGTTGAGAGATGGCGAGAGAGTGAGGTTGTGAAAGATAGAAACATGGAGAGGGAGGGTGAAAAGAGATAGGGAGGGAGGGATACATGTTGAGAGTGAGAGAGAGAGAGAGAGAGAGATAATGGCACAAAGGGATGGTAATTAAGGGAGAATGGAGCAATATATTGATAGAGGGAGGTAAATATAAGGTGGGGAGAGAGGGAGAGACATAGGGAGTTTGTGAGAGAAGGGGACACACACACACGCGCGCACAAATATTATGTGGGAGAGAGGGGGAGGGGTAAGTGATAGAGGGAGAGGGGGAGGGGTGAGAAATAGAGAGAGAGTGATGGAGGGAACAATAGTGAGGGATATATAGAGAAGCTGGAGACAGATTATGAGATATGGGAAGTGAGGGAGGGACACACACAAACACACCCACACACCCACATAGAGAGAGAGAGACAGAGAGAGAGAGATTGTGTGGGCTATATAGAGGGATGGGAATCGATGGGAATCGATGTCGTGACCTCTGTTGGAATTTTAAGAGTTTTAATTACTAGTTGGTTAATGTTATGTTCTTAGGTAAATTTAGATAGGACTGTGGATTATTATGTATGTAAACAGAGTTTTGATAAAGGACCACATGGATGGTCACGGTGCCTGCTTTGATTATTTATCATGTTGTTTTATTTATGTGGAGTATTTTAATATTAATGTGTAATATGGATACATACCTTGAAAGGTACTTAATGATTTGATTACCTTTGTTTTAGATATGATCTATTTCTTAGTGGATTTAATTTATATTCTAGTTATGTTACTAAATAGTCATATTTAGCATTCTGGTTTATTGACTATTGAACTAGTTTTAATTAAAACTTGAAACAAGCCTCTGCTAGCAAATGTAATATGTCAACAGAGTACTAAAACCCAACGAATAAATAATTATGCTACTGATAACAAAACCTAGTTATAGTAAGCATAAACTAAATACTTGTAATAATACAGAAACAATCCTATGGAAACAAACCCTAGTAATATACAGTATATATTAAAATTTACAGCCTAGGGTTAGCATTTTAAGAATACAAACCCTCACAGATTATTAAACCAGAGAATCAAACCAACAAGGTTAGTATATGAATTGAAATCATCTACCTAGTACAAACCAGTAGTTATTCTAGGAAAATAGATTGGGCAGTCAAGGGTTTCGTACTTGAATTTGAATCTCTGCTAATGGTTGAAACTACACACTCAAATAACCAGCATTAACAATTCAATGCAGATATGACCTTTTTTTGATGACCAAATCATTGGTAACTACCACGTTCCACCCAAACATGACTCAAAATTGTTCTTGTTTTTAATCTGTTTCCCCCCCGAGCTAGACTCCAACATGCAAGTAGTTTAGAGATCCTAAGGTAGATTTTCCTACCTGGTTTTCAGTTATGAATCAATCCTCTCTTCCTTGTAGGAGAAAGTTCATCAGGAAAACACTTGAGAGAAGAACAAGCAGAATAATAATTCTCCCAAGGTAAAAATCAGAACCCAAATTCTTTTCTTGGCTTGAGTCTTTATAGATAGACTTTTCATTCAAAGGGACAGTTAAATCAAGAAATCCTTGATTTCTTGATTTAACCCTTTTTAATTACTGGGTTAATTTTCAATACTTAACTTAGGAACTTTTAACTAGTTCCTAGTTAAACTTTCATAAGCATTATACTATTTATTAATACTTTAATAATAAATAATAAATTGACGGAGCTTCTCTTCTTTCTTTTATTTAATTATATATTTAATCATAATTAATTCTTTATGCATACTATGTATAAAATACATAGTATTATAACACTTGTTAACATTTGCTTTGGGCATCACGTACCATGATCACTAGACTTAATGACACTTCTTCAATAAGATCAAGTAGATAGGTGGCTTAGGTCTACTAGGCTAGGTAACTCTAAACATCCTTGCATGTTTATAACCTGGTAGCTCTTCAGTACTTTGATGAGAATATAGAAATTCAAAATTTCATTTAATCACTTATAAATAAGTATGATGAGATCAATATTTTTCTCGAGTTGTTTTCACTCAAAAGTTATTAAATTCTTTTCAGTAACCCCTAGCACTTACCAGAGCCCATACTCAATGCCTATAGTAGGGAGTTACAAACATAGTGGAATTCTATAGCTTTTGCTCAACACTAAATGCTAAGATGTACGTACGAAACAATGGCCAAGGATCCAATGCTCGAGAGATTATCCTCAACATCAACATGAAAGGCTTTAGGGATTATGCCCAACACTTCCAAATATTATATTTTCATGTGTTCCAGAGCTTCTCGCTCAACACAAATGTAAGCACTCATGTGCCTCAGAGCTCCTCACTCAACACAACATTAATCACCCAGGTGCTCCAGAGCTCCTCACTCAACACCAAAAATTATTCACCCATGTGCACCAAAACTCCTTGCCAACACAAATCATTACATCAATCATGTGCTTCAAGGTCCACGCCCAACACAAAACATCTCATCAATCATGCGCTTCAAGTTCCACACCCAACACAAAAACAAATAGCATATATATATCATCAATAATTGGCTTAAGCCCAATATATAAAACAAATCATCATGTTCATATGCAATGGGGTCTTTGACCCAATATATAAAAATAAAACATTAAGATAATAATAATAATCAATAGGCACATGCCGATAAGTGTTAGGTCCAAAATTCGAGATATTACATCCCTCCCCGCTTAGAACAACACCGTCCCTGGTGTTCTAGGGACTCAGAACGATATCATGAAACAAGGCAGGGTAAGCCTTTCTCATGGTGGCCTCATTCTCCCAAGTAGCCTCATCAGTCTCAAAGTGCTTCCACTGCACTTTCAATTGGACTATGGTGTGCTTCCGCAGCTGCGCCTCTCTCTTATTGAAAATATGAGTAGGCTTAAGGGAAAACTCCCCATTAGGTTCCACCTTTAATAGGGACCAATCAACAACATGTTTAGTATCATAAACGTATTTCTTTAACAAAGATACATGGAAAACATTGTGAACCCTTACATGCGTGGGAAATGCTAGTTCATAAGCCACTAGCCCTTTCTTGGCCAGTATTTTAGAAGGTCCGCAAAATTTAAGTGCTAACTTACTGCACCTACCCAAGCTCAATGAGCTTCGTTTGGCTTTTACTTTCAAGTAAACATGATTGCTTATTTGAAAGTCCTTATCCTTGCTTTTTTGAACCATGTACTTTTCTGGCGGTCTTGTGCTTCCTTAACGTTCACCTAGACCTTGGTAACCAAATGTTCCAAGTCCATCAACAAATCAGGCCCTAACATGAGTCGATCCACTGGGCTATCCCAAGTAACCAGTGTTATCCACTTATGTCCATAGAGTACCTCAAAGGGACTCATCTTAGCAAAATCCTGATAATCATTGTTATACGCAAACTCTACGAGATGCAGGTAATCCTCCCATTTCGTGGGATTGTTCATGACCTACATTCGGAGCATGTCCTCAAAAATTTGGTTTACCCTCTCTATCTGCTCGTTTGTTTGTGGGTGATATGCAGTGCTGAAGTTCAACCGCGTCTCCAATCTAGATAATAAAGATCTCCAAAACTTTCCTATGAACTTAACACCTTGATCTGAGATAATTACCTTGGGTAGCCCATGCAATCTAAATATCTCTTTCAAGAAGATATGAGCAATGTTCACAGCCTTGTAGGTCGAAATTATAGGAACAAAGTGTGTTGGCTTCGACAACTTCTCGATGACCAAAAAAATAGAATCATTTTGCTTCTTTCTTTTCGATAAACTGGTGATAAAATCAATACTAATAACCTTCCACTTCCATTCTGGAATGGGCAACGGCTGCAGCAATCCCGTAGGATGCTGATGCTCAGCCTTGAACAGCTGGCACTCCTAAAATTTTGCAATAAACGTTGCAATGTCGGCGTTTAACTTAGGCCAGAAAAAGTTTCTATTGACAGTGGATATCATCTTTTGATATCCCAGGTGCCCCAAGTAGGGTGCCCGATGAAATTCTGTGAGGATGCTAGATCGAAGGTCCCCTCCTTCTAGAACATACAAGTGATCCTTACACCATAGAATAGTATGGATTCTTCGACCTTGTATTCTCTTTGTTGTTCAAAAAAACTATCTTTGTGGACTTTCTTGAGGTTATCTACATAGAAGGGTCAACTCAATTGACTGCTCTAATCTTCTCATGCAACTCTGCATCGGTTTGACTCAAATTCACCTCGTAAATCATGTGATTTCATCATCTTAAAGAATCCGCAACCTTATTCTCCTTTCCCTTAATGTGCTTAAGCTCGAAATGGTACTCATTGAGGAAATCCAACCATCTAGATTTCCTTCCATTCAAATCTGGTTGATCAAATAAATACTTCAGACTCATATTGTCTGTCTTTAGAAGGAACTTCCTTTCCATGAGGTACTGCCTCCACATCCTCAAAGCATGGATGATGGCTGCGAACTCAAGATCGTGTGTAGGGTAATTTTGCTCATGTTCCTTCAAATTCTGCAATTCGTAACAGATCATGTGATTATTCTGCAATAGGACTCCTCCAAGTCCTTCCTTGCTTGCATCTGTGCAAACAACAAAATCCTCATCGGGATCCACAATCCGCAACACCGGTGCAGTCATCAAAAGATACTTAAGATTTTGAAAACTTTCTTTGCACTTGTTAGTCCATATGAACTTATTTGCTTTCTTCTGCAAAGCGGTCATGGGGCAAGCGATTCTCGAGAATTTCTCAATGAAATTTCGATAATATTCGGCTAATCCCAAGAATGACCTAATGTCAGTGACACTAGTAAGGGTAGGCCAATCCTTTATGGATTTAATCTTTTATGGGTCCAAATCTATCCCTGTCTTGGAGATAATGTGACCTAGATACTGTATCTGCAGTTTGTAAAAATTGCATTTACTAAACTTAGGGTAAAGTTTGTTTTCTCTTAACACTTGTAGTACTACACGAAGGTGTTCTTCATGTTCCTCTTTATTCTTGGAATAAACCGGGATGTCGTCAACAAATACTAGGACAAACTTATCCAAATACCAACTGAATATGTTTTCCATCATACACATAAAGTTCGTGGGTGCATTGGTCAACCCGAACAACATCACTACAAACTCGTAGTGCCCGTACCATGTATAAAATGCAGTTTTGTGAATATCTTCATCGTGAATCCATACCTGATGGTGTCCGGATCGTAGATCAATCTTTGAAAATATTCTGGCTCCTCCCACCTGATTGAACAAGTTGTCGATCCGGGGGAATGGGTAACAGTTCTTTATAGTCATTTTGTTCAACTAACAGTAATCGATGCACATATGCATCGTACCATCTTTCTTCTTTACGAACAATATTGTTGCTCCATAAGGGGAAAAATTGGGTCGGATATACCCTTTCTATATCAACCCCTGCAACTACAGTTTGAATTCCACCAACTCAGGTGCACTCATGCGGTAAGGGGATTTGGCGGCCGAAACTAATCCTAGGGTCAATTCGATAGAGAAGTCAAGGTCTCGTTTTGGAGGTAATCCATGGATTTCCTTGGGAACCACATCCTTGAATTCTTCAAGAATGGGGAGGTCTTCTATGCATTATTCCCTATTAGACTCTATGTCTCGGATGTTTACTGCAAAAAACTTGTAGCCTTTCCTAATGCATTTCTTTGCTTGTAAGACAGATATTTGTCTTACAAAAACTTTCTTTGGAATGCCCTGAACCTTCACTTGGTTCCCTAAGCTATAAGTACACAAGATGGACTTGTGCAAATAATCGATCATGACATGGAGTTGTTCCAGCCAGTCCATGCCAATAAGTACATCATACGATCTTAAAGGTAGGATTTTAAGGTTTACTTTCTTAAGAAAACCATTTAGGTTTACCTCACATTCTTTAACAATTTCTGAAACCTTCCATTTCGTACCTGTGGCTAACTGAAACAACCAAGGTTTATCATGTTTTACTTTGCTTAGTTTTCATATATCAACAATTTTAGGCACAACCGTAGCTCCGGAAAGCACCGGGATCAATAAGTATTGAAACAAAAGTGTTCAAGATCTTACCTTCTATATAAACCATCGTAGCTCGATGATCTGCTTGTCGACCATCCAATGCTGCATAGACCTAGGGTGTTCCAGCTATCTCCTTGATAGTCGGTTCTTCTTGTAAGTTGTGCAATACCCCACCGGTCTTGTTCTTACAATATCAAGCATAATGAGGCCCGCTGCATTTCCAACACTTGATCTGTAGCGCGGTAGCATTGGCTCCACTTGCTATGGGTTTGTTAACATTAGAAGATGGTACATACGGCTTTGTACCAGGTTTATTAAAGTTCCTGTTCGCTTGAAAGTTGTTATTCTACTTTCGGTATGGCTGTGGGTTGGACCGAGGTTTGCGGTTATCAAAGAAGTTCTTAGACTTGACTCGGTTTCAGTTCAAGTTCTCCTGCCAAAGTTGTCCATGCTCATAACATCGCCTAGCTTTGTGCAGCATGGTATCCAAAGTCTTAGCCATGTCAAATTCAATCTTGTCCCGAAAACTCGAAGGAAGACATCCTAGGAACTGCTTGATATTTACCTTTTCTTCTTTGATGTATGCTACATAATGTAACATATCTAGAAATCTATTAATAAACCCATCCATAGTCATGGATCCCATGCGTAGTTCGTGAAACTCTTTCACTTTTCTGTCAAAGAACCTTTCTGACATATATTTTTCTTGGAAACTTTTCAATTCAGCTTGAATACTATGTAAAGTTTTCAAAACATCATAATTTAACTCTACCACCAGCTTCGCTTCCAGAGTGGGGCTGGTCATCTTTCCTTGACAACTATTTTCTTCCTCAGTATTCATAAACTGATCAGTGCTGTAAAAATTTCCTGTAAACACAAAAATTTTAAAATGAAAATTTGTTCTTTGTTAGTAACGTATTAAATTAACATGCTTTATTTTCTCTGTGTGAATTCTTGGCACGCCCATAGGCCTCTTAGTATTGAAACTGGGCTCTGATACTACTTGTAATGTCCCCAAAAATCAAAAAAAAAAAACTACCTAGACGAAAGATTATTCACTTACGAAACTCTATCGTACACTTCATGTACCTCTCTTATTCGTAAGTTGTTCTTACATTCTGTCTTTTACTTTCAGTCATTATTTTTATTGTATTTTACTTATGAGGTTGTACTGTTGTTTACTGCTTAGTATTATGTTTACACTTTTGTCTCTTATGTGTCATCACTGGATTTATATGCTTCGTCGTTTCTGCATTGTCGCACTTGTTAATTATAGAGTCCTAACTTAACTTTGTTTGTGGAAACAAAGTGGTGGAGTGGCAAGACTCGTTCTCCCATGACAATTTCAGAGGTAAAGGTGTTAACTTGTTAGCAGTCTTACTTAGTGAAATCTAACTAAGGCACCTTATTTATTCACTTGTAGGTTTACCTCGTGTAAAGGCTTAGTAGAGATTTTGATCATTTCAAGCTTACATTGTGCTTACTGTTTAATGTTTCGATTCCTTACTGCTTCGGATTTATAGCAAGGTAAATCCTATTATGTTAATTAACTAATCTAGATAATTAACTATGTGATACCTAGAAATATATACATTAGTATAATTCATATCCATTTCATTTTACTATTATTAACATATCTTCCTATCTTTATTTTTGCAGGTATAAACTTGGCTAGTACATAAAATTGAAGTTTATTTAAGGTAATACTACCATGGTTACTAAGCATTTGAGCTTAGGGACAAAAGCACTGTGCTAAGGCTTTAAACCTAAATTCTATGCGCTACCTACCACATACTAGGACTTTGGGTTAATGCATCCCATGTATGAATGAGACTTGGTATTATAATCTAAGTTCTACATAGATGTTTTGGGGAGACAAACATTGTATGGGTCGTGCATTACACAGACATTATATTATATGGTACATTGCAAGGGTTTTGGGGTGGCGTGATTTATCATATGGTTTAACCATAGATTAGAGGGGTTTAAGTGTTGGTATGGAGGGTGGTATTAAACAATACCTTGCAACGAAGCTTGACTATGGGAGTGGGTTTGATATGGCATTAATGGTTTCCAGCTGGTGCATTCAATGCTTTTGGGAGAACGTGACAGCCCCAAGCTTAGGGCTTGGGAACACGATGGTTTTGTCATTTACAAGGTTTTCGAGTTGGGGTTTGGTCTTGCTCTGCACTGGGGAGAATGGAGGAGACCTCCATGATCTTACCAGTAAGATCCTCACTCGGCCTCTTATCATTTCTATGGTTTGCGTCATTGCAATAAGTCATTGTCATACTTCTCATCATTTTTTTTGTGGATGGTTGCAGGTGTTGGGGTCTGTGGCAAGAGTCGTGGCTCAAACCTTGTCGCCGGTTCTTGTATGATGGCAATGGTGAACGGTAATCCTTCCAACAAGCCAATGCTAGTTACCTCTCGCCTTCCTGAGTGATGTCTTTGCTGTTTGGTTTTTGGGTTTCAATGTGGGGTTTAAAATTTTCCTTCAGGCATATGATTACATACTTGGATTTTATTAAATGTTTCAATGGCTTTGGCCATGGGTAAAATCACACTCCCTCTGGTTCTGTGCATAAATTTTTGGGTTTGTAATGATTTATTGGTTTGGGATTTTGAGCCATGGGTTGCACCATTACTTGCAATGGTGCCATAGCCCATTGGCATGCCCGTATAGACTTCATTTTGGGCTTTGGAAGCGACTCTTGTGGAGACACTGGTTTACCATACTGTGTATGGTGTCTATACTCTGCATTTTTAATAAAAGACAAATGTTGTTTTTCTTACTGTGTTGTGTAATGTGAATTCTATGTTAAAGGTTTAATAAGGAAATTTTATCATAGGCATTTGCCTTCATTTGAGATCTGTGTGTTGAGTATAATTTAAGGGGCTGTAATGATGAACAGCATGGTTGTTGAGAGACCAAGTTGTGAATGGCTTGAGCCTTCCCCATTGTGGCTACGATAGTCTTGTTGTTATTTCATGGTTTAATAATGTGACTATGTGTGAAACTTATAGTGCGACAGTGGTTTAATTACTTTTTTTTTGGATGAGGAACATGCCTTCATGGGTGCTCTATGCGCCTTTATAATTATTACCTAGTTATGTTTTAAGGGAATCGAATAGGTGAAGCCATTCCATGTATGTCCTTGGCTCACGACATGCTCGTTGTCCTAGCTTGAATGGTTACGTTTCTTATTATTTTGTTTGGTTTATTATGTAAGTGGGGGTATGTAAAAACCATGGGAAAGCATACAACTATTATCGTTCTGTAGGTTCCCAGGTGTGGACTATAAAAGGACTCTGTGTTTTTAAGTGATTTGGGGTCAAGGCCATATTTTAGCATTGGTACCATACTAGGGCCATGTGACCTCGATGTAGCAAATGTAACGGCTGGAAACAGTGCTTTGATGTTTTTTAAACAAGTATTGTAGTTATTAGTAATTATTTCACACATACTCAGAAGCATAGCATGGCACTAGATTTATAATAGAAACAACGTATAAGAATTAATCCTCAGTGTTACCCTTTGTAAAGACTATGGTTTATTAAAACAATTGGTTTCTATGCATTATGTAATATTTATGGTTTTTAAAATGCTTATAGAACCGTAGTATGGTTATGCTAATTGATTACTGTTTGTAAATTTATACTATGGTTATTAAATTGTGCTTTGGCCTTGGGTCTAGGAAATCCATGGGAATCGATGTCATGACCTCTGTTGGAAGTTTAAGAGTTTTAATTACTAGTTGGTCAATGTTATGTTCTTAGGAAAATTTAAATAGGTCTATGTATTATTATGTATGCAAACAGAGTTTTGATAAAGGAACACATGGATGGTCACGATGCCTCCTCTAATTATTTATAATGTTCTTTATTTATGTGTAGTATTTCAATATTAATGTAATATGGATACAGACCTTGAAAGGTCCTTAATGATTTGATTAGCTCTATTTTAGATATAATATGTTCTTAGTGGATTTAATTTATATTCTAGTTCTGTTAATAAATAGTCATATTCATCATTCTGGTTTATTTACTGTTGAACTAGTTTTAATTAAAACTTGAAACAAGCCTCTGCTGACAAATGTAGTATGTCAACAGAGTACAAAAACCCAAGGAATAAATAATTATACTACTGATAACAAAACCTAGTTATAGTAAGCATAAACTAAATACTTGGAATAATACACAAACAATCTTAAGGATACAAACCCTGGTAATATACAACATATATTAAAATTTATAGCCTAGGGTTCACATTTTAAGAATACAAACCCTAGAATATTATTAAACAAGAGAATCAAACCAACAAGGTTAGTATATGAATTGAAATCATCTACCTAGTATAAACTAGCAGTTATTATAGGAAAATAGATTGGGAAGTCAAGGGTTTCGTACCTGAATTTGAAGCTCTCTCAATGGATGAACTTGCACACTCAAATAACCAGCATTAACAATTTAATGCAGATATGACCTCTGTTTGATGACCAAATCACTTGGGAACTACCACGTTCCACCCAACCATGACCCGAAACCGTTCCTGGTTTTAATCTGGACCCCCCCCGAGCTGGACTCCAACATGCAAGTAGCTTAGAGCTCCTAAGGTAGGGTTTCCTAACTGGTATTGAGTTCTAAATCAATCATCTTTTCCTTGCAAGAGAAACTTCTCCAAAAAAACACTTGAGAGGAAAACAGGCAGAATAATAATTCTCCCAAAATAAAAATAAGAACCCCAAGCCTTTGCTTCGCTTGAGTCTTTATTGATAGAATTTTCAATCAAATGGATAGTTAAATCAAGAAATCCTTGATTTCTTGATTTAACCCCTTTTAATTCCTGGGGTAATGTTTAATACTTAACTTAGGAACTTTTAACTAGTTCCTAGTTAAACTTTCATAGGCATTATACTATTTATTAATCCTTTAATGATAAATAATAATTGATGGAGCTTCTCTTCTTTCTTTTATTTAATTATATTAATTCTTTATACATACTATGTATAAAATACATAGTATTATAACAGTTGTTAACATTTGTCTTTGGGCATCATGTACCATGATCCCTAGACTTAATGACACTTCTTCAATAAGGTCAAGTAGATAGGTGGATTACGTCTACTAGGCTAGGAAAATCTAAACATCCTTGCATGTTGGATTTCCCTTGTATAACATGTTGGATTTCCCTCGTATAACGTGGTAGCTCTTCAGTACTTTCATGAGAATACAGAAATTTGAAATTTCATTTAATCACTTATAAATAAGTATGATGAGATCAATATTTTTCTCGAGTCATTTTCATTCGGAAGTTATTAAATTCTTTTTAGTAACCCCTAGTGCTTACCATAGCCCATACTCAACGCCTATAGCAGGGAGTTACAAACATAGTGCAATTCCAGAGCTTTCGCTCAACACTAAATTATAGGATGTACTTGTACGATCCACCTAGGGATACAATGGCCAAGGATTTGATGCTCCAGAGATTATGCTCAACATCAACATGAAAGGCTTCAGGGCTTATTCCCAACACTTCCAAATATTATCTTTTCATGTGTTCTAGAGCTTCTCGCTCAACATAAATGTAAGTACTCATGTGCTCCATATCTCCTCGCTCAACACAACATTGATCACTCAGGTGCTCGAGAGCTCCTCGCTCAACACCAAACATTATTCACCCATGTGTTCCAGAAATATTTGTTCAACACAAATCATTACATCAATCATGTGCTTCAGGGTCCACGCCCAACACAAAACATCTCATCAATCATGTGCTTCAGGTTCCACGCCCAACACAAAAACAAACAACATATATATATCATCAATAATTGGCTTACGCCCATATATAAAACAAATCATCATGTTCATATGCAATGGGGTCTTTGACCCAATATATAAAATAAAATATTAATATAATCATCATAATCAATAAGCACATGCCGATAAGTGTTAGGTCCAAAATTTGAGATATTACAGTTCCTCTTTCCTTGACAGCTGTTATCTTCCTCAATATTCATAAACTGAACTGTTCAGTAAAAGTTTCCTGAAATTTCAAAAATTTTAAATAACAGAAAAAATTTCCGTTAGTAACAAATTTAAGAACATACTTTATTTTCTTTGCGATAACTACTTGGTGCACCCATAGGTCTCTTAGTATTGAAACTGGCCCATTTATGGTAAGACTGCATGGGCAGATAAGGAAGATAGAAAATTTATGTAAGTCTCTTAGTAACTCTCGCATGCTCAGTTGAGCTTTTGGGTGATTTGTAAAACAAACCAAGAACGGTTTGAGGCCTACAGTTGGGTGGAATGTGTAAGTTCCCAGATCAGTCGAAAAGCTAAAGAGAAATGATAAGTACTTTTCCCTAAATTCTGTGTTTATGTAGCTGTAATAGTATAGGTTATTTTAAATAAAGTACTTATTTTCGGTTGAATGCAAGCTAATGAGGGTCTCTTTTGACACGTTAGATGCAATAGAAAACTGAAAAATCAGGCATCCCTCAACTTAATTGTTTTTTTTAGATACTTACACAAAATATCTTGCTTTGAGTAAATAAGATTAAATGTAGGAAATTGAATCACGTTTCTAAATATATAGGGTTTATGTATTGAAAATGTTTATAACTATGTCAAGTTTCATTTTTTCTAACAGACGCTTTTTTATTTTTTAGGAAAATGATAAGGTATATGTTTTTGTGGGTGCATCCTTTGAGCGCATAAATGATGCTTTCGGGATACAAAAATTTGCAGGAATGTAGAGAACATATAGCACTAGTGCAGTGCTATTTTTAGAAAATAAAATTAGTAATTTTTTTTTATAATTATCTAAGTGATCATTCCTCGAAAATGGTACATCTTTTGTGGGTGCATCCTTTGAAGGTCTGTTATAGATGATTTTACCACACCAGGTGAATCACACTTGAATGGCCTTCCCATGTCCCTCTGTAGACTCCTTAAACCCCTTGGACCATTTTTTATCTTTTGATGTTTCCTATACCATCCTAAAAACATGTGAAAATTGCTACACGCGACTTTTAAACCTTTTATCGCGTATATACGCGGGTTTGACCTCTAAAACCACGTACATCGGGATGTGTACAAAATCCAAATCCTTTTGGAGTTTTCCTTGACACGGATCCGACTCACTTGTCTCCTGGCCTCCCATATGCCTTTAGATTGCTCGGATTCAACCTTTCATTACCCCATTGAAAAGCTATATAAGGAACCCTTTGGTTACATTGAAGGCATAAGAGAATTGAGAGCAAAGAAAATATAGTCCATTGTTGCCAAAACTTGTGCTTGAGTTTGCATCCCTTTGTCCCTTGGAGCACTTTGGTGTTCTTCCCAAGCTTTCCTTTTGCTTGTGAGATTGCTATTGAGAGATGGAGGATTGAGGTGGTGGAGGCCCAAGTGGGGGATTCAGTTTCTCCGATTCGCAGACGTGTCGACAGAGGTTGTATTCATTGTGATATTTGATTTTATATTAATAGAAATATCTTTTCCTGTCCAATAATGTATGTTTGAATGAATATGTTATCCATGGATGATTTCAAATGCTTATACATTGTTGATTATATATGCTAAAGTAGATATAACACCAATATATATAGTATACTTGTCTTGTTTACTTGTTGTTGAGGAAGTGATTCATCAATTCAAGCTGAAGTTGGAAAGCTCAATGGGGATCTACTTCAACCGTCTGGAATAAGGTACGAAGTCTGATCCTTTAGTGTTAGATATTTGATTTCTCTTGCATATTGGAAAGGATTGATTTCTGGAATCAAGCTGTCTGTTGTGGTACCCCAAGCCATAGGAGTTTCGAACACTTGAGAGAATCCATCGATCAGGGGACATTGATGTATTCCCAAAGAACTGTCGATGGTGAGAGAACCTGCCACTGATGACTGCAAGTCTCAAGGAACTCAAAAATGACTCTAGATTCCAATCCTAGAATAAATGATCTAAAGTTGATGGGATGAAATCCGCTAGAAGGAGGGAATTAAGGCATCCCCCATCATCCAACACGAGGTACTCAGCAAAGCTGTATAATGTGGAAGGACTCGATCATAAGGTGCACGAACCAGTAACTGTACCGGGAATGGACAACATGCACAGTCAAGATAACTAAGGAATGGTCGAGTCAGGTTTGAACTTCTTTCGAACAACAGCATAACGAAAAATGGTGACTGAATGTAGGCAGCATAGACCCGATATAAAAAACTGGGATATCTCTGCGACACATGAGGCATTGACAGAGGCTCCATAATTCAAACTCCTAAATTCAAACTACAAACCAAACCAATGGATGTGATATACAGTGCTCTGTTTGAAGGCAACACAACTCGACAGCTACCAAAGATAACATCTTTTGTTGTCTGGATTTTTGGTTTTTTAAATTTTTTTTTTTTGGACTTTCTCAAATATTTAAAAATCTTGAAAAAAAATAAAACTTCTTTATAGTTACAGACTAGGAGGAGACGAGTGTCATATGGGAAAACAAACTAGTTCCAAGCAAATGAACATACCTATTCTCAAAGCAAGGATACATGTGTAGGATAGCGACACTCAGGGGAAACTCCCCTCCCGATAAAATAGGGAATCAAGCTGCAAAGGATATAAAAGATGGCTCTGCATGGCTAGACATGAGACAAGCTCGAGCTATATGGCTGAAACTCAAATTCAGGGAAGCCGGTGTAAGGCTCAAGAAGGCAGGAAAAGCTCATGATAATGCAATTACAACTTCACATAAGGGAGTCCTGGGGAAATGGCCAGCATAAAGTTCAAGAGCAGTATGAAGCTCTTGCTCAAGGACATGGCGAAACTAAAAGGGACTCCCGGACCTAAGAGAGGACTCATAGCATGGATACCAATGCAAAAGGGAGCTAACTAGGACACCCATGTATAGGAAAGCTCTACCATTCACATAGTACCACTTCTAACAACAACATGAAGGTTCTGTGATACCATGGAATGGGTTCGTACCTAACGATAATATGAAACGGTCATAAGGTCATGCAAAATGCAAGCATATGTTAAATCCTAACCTATATGCCAGTTTAAACATAATACCTATGATAGGAACGAACGGGTCAAAACCTCGGAGAGAGTGTACAAAAATCAGATCCTACATGACAACCATATTAGTAAAAAGCAACCCAAAATAGTCAATAAAGAATCCAAACTATAGGATATAGAGAGGAATTATCATGACAATTTCACCCAAAGGAAACAATGTAGTGAACAATGGGACATAAAAAGGAAAGTAAGGTGTAGATCCAACGTTCACGCATCCACTACCACCCCCATGAGGGTTACCATCGGTGTAAAGACCGAGCAAAGGGAGTAAAAATCCTCCACAAATGGAGTAGAGGATGGAATATGACCATTCCCAAATCTATGAGCATGGTAAGGGGCGGTGATGCCCCCAAGTCAGACACCAAGGTCCGTACTAGGACCAAGGATGGGCAATAGGATACCAGGCATGCTGAAAATAAAAGGACCCGAACTCAAGAGAGCATAAATATACTCAAGTAACCACGATCCCAAAGGCCAACTAGCGCACAAAGAGCACACTCCTAAGAAAATATATAGCCAAAATACAAGAAAACCAAGGGGAGGATATGTGAGCTCCCGAATGTAGCAGGTATGTCTCGCCTAGGAGAGGCTCGAAACTCCCATACACTACAAGCGGACGTATGTAACCAATTATAGTGGCCCTCAGCTTCAACGCATAAAGCAACTATGCTATCCGACCCCTACCTGGTCGGGACACTAGCAGAATAACCCCTGCAAAGTACCCCCTCGATGTCCTATGTAAGGCAACTAACGTCACCTCAATATAGTCAATACTCAGGTGGACAGTCGCAGGCGGGATTGACCGTATGGGTAGGGTAGCAAAGCCCGAAACTCTTGAAAGAGCCCCCAGATATTAATACAATCATGGAAATATCTCTGGTGCTACTTAGTTATGACTAGGGGTCATCCCAATTAATAACCACTCACACTGCCTCGTGCTTAACTCCTTTGTGAGAGAAGGATCTTGAGAAACACCAATTATACCAAGAAATTTCACACTCTCACCTGGACAAACACATACATGTTGTTGTTTAGTGGTCTTGGAGAATTTACTCACAATGAACTATTCCAAGACCCTAAAACCTAATCTTGTTGGTGCACCCTATAAAAGAAAAGAGTGTAATTCATTTTATTATGCGTTGATTTTCATTGGTTGTAATTACTCAAAGGGAAATGGCTGTGCAACTAATGACATTATGACTCAGCAGTGAAATAAATATGCACACCATAACAAACAATGCTAAGTGCAATCTTTGTCAAATGAAAAATAAGGTATGCCACTACATGAGATGCATAAATATATATTCCTTTCTGAATGCCAATGCAATCCTTCCTATATGAAATCCTAAATAAAACTCTCATCCAAGCAATCCAATGCAAGTACCTTCTCAAATCCATATGCAAAAAATGCAACTACCTTGTATTTTTCAATATAAAAGAATGAAAAATGCAATAAAAGTCATCTAAAACTCTCAGTCTCTACAGCAAATATAAAACACAATCCCAGCAAGACACCGAAACAAAAAGAGTAATGCACTAATAGAAAAAACAAAAAGGAAAAATGACTAAAACTACTTTCAAAGAAAAATCAATGAAAAAGCGGTCTCTAGTCACAAAAGAAGCATCCAACAGACAACATCAGACCCAAGGAAGACCCAACCACACTCACAACCCACCCAAGAACTTCCAACAACATCAAACTCACCAAAAGGGAGGATGTACATGACTGTTTAAAGAACAGCTACGTATATACGTGACTTTTGGCCAAAAAGTTGCATGTATACGCGGATTTTCTACCAAAAAACCTGCGTTTATACCCGACTTTTGGCCAAAAATATGCGTATGTACGCGACTTTTGGCCAAAAACCTACGTATACAGAGAAGAGAGTGGTAAAAAGCAGGCCAAGGGTCAAACCAATAAAGGGGAGTGTCAATGGATGAACATCCTATAAAATGCAACACATAAACAAGGAGAAACAAAGAGCAAGTCAAGAATATCAAGCCCATTATGCTTGCAAACCCCACATAAAAACAAGGAACATCCCTAGTGGAGTCGCCAATTCTGTTATGAAGAGAAATTCCTATGGCTTGGGGTACCACAACAGAAAGCTTGATTCCAGAAATCAATCCTTTCCAATATGCAAGAGAAATCAAATATCTAACACTAAACGATCAGACCTCGTACCTTATTCCAGACGGTTGAAGTAGATCCCCATTGAGCTTTCCAACTTCAACTTGAATTTATGAATCACTTCCTCAACAACAAGTAAACAAGACAAGCATACTATATATATTGGTGTTAGATCTACTCTAGCATATATAATCAACAGCGTATAAGCATTTGAAATCATCCATGGATAAAATATTCATTCAAACATACATTATTGGACAGGAAAAGATATTTCTATTAATATAAAATCAGAGATTACAATGAATACAACCTATGTCGGCACATCTGCGAATCAAAGAAACTGAATCCCCCACTTGGGCCTCCACCACCTCAATCCTCCATCTCTTGATAGCAAACTCACAAGCAAAAGGAAAGCTTGGGAAGAACACCAAAGTGCTCCAAGGGACAAAGGGATGCAGACTCAAGCATGAGTTCTAGCAACAATGGACTATAGTTTCTTTTCTCTCAATTCTCTTATGCCTTCAATGTATCCAAAGGGTTCCTTATATAGCTTTTCAATGGGGTAATGAAAGGTCAAATCTGAGCAATCTCAAGGCATATGGAAGGCCAGGAGACAAGTGAGTTGGATCCATGTCAAGGAAAACTCCAAAAGGATTTGGATTTTGTATATATCTTATTTTACCACACCATGTGAATCACACTTGTATGGCCTTCCCCTGTCCCTCTGCAGACTCCTTAAACCCCTTGGAGCATTTTTTGTCCTTTGATGTTTCCTAGACCATCCCTAAAAACATGTGAAAATTGCTATACACAACTTTTAAACCTTTTATCGTGTATATACGCGGGTTTGACCTCTAAAACCGTGTACATCGGGATGTGTACAAAATCCAAATCCTTTTAGAGTTTTCCTTGACATGGATCGGACTCACTTGTCTCCTGGCCTTCCATATGCCTTGATATCGCTTGGATTCGACCTTTCATTACCCCATTGAAAAGCTATATAAGGAACCCTTTGGATACATTGAAGGCATAAGAGAATTGAGAGCAAAGAAACTATAGTCCATTGTTGCCGAAACTTGTGCTTCAGTCTGTATCCCTTTGTCCCTTGGAGCACTTTGGTGTTCTTCCCAAGCTTTCCTTTTTCTTGTGAGCTTGCTATCAAGAGATGGAGGATTGAGGTGGTGGAGGCCCAAGTGGGGGATTCAGTTTCTCCGATTTGCAGACGTGCCGACATAGGTTGTATTCATTGTAATCTCTGATTTTATATTAATAGAAATATCTTTTCCTGTCCAATAATGTATGTTTGAATGAATATTTTATCCATGGATGATTTCAAATGCTTATACGTTGTTGATTATATATGCTAGAGTAGATCTAACACCAATATATATAGTATGCTTGTCTTGTTTACTTGTTGTTGAGGAATTGATTCATCAATTCAAGCTGAAGTTGGAAAGCTCAACGGGGATCTACTTCAACCGTATAGAATAAGGCACGAGGTCTGATCCTTTAGTGTTAGATATTTGATTTCTCTTGCATATTGGAAAGGATTGATTTCTGGAGTCAAGTTGTCTGTTGTGGTACCCCAAGCCAGAGGAATTTCTCTCCGTAACAAGGTCTTAATTAAATAATCATGAAATGGGTTTTTTATGGAATGTAGAGGACGGTGTCTTCTAGTGCACCATATAATTTATTTTTAAAACGATTAAGAATTGAAAATTTTATGGGAAAAACACTAACAACATGTTTTTTGAGTTAAGGAGTTAGGACACAATAAAAATTGAAAAAAAATAGGAAAATATAATATTTTTTAATAAAAAATACATATTTAGAATGTGCAGAAAAAATGATCTTTATGTTTAATATTTTGTAAAAAATGATTGTGTGTAGCATAGTGTAACAATTTCGTCAACAATGGCTTCTTCAGAAAATGGAATAAATTCCCAATTAGCTATGGTTTATCATACACCATAGCACAGGTTTGGTATTACCGAAGAAAACTCCATAGCATACACATAGGACTATTGCTGACATGCAAGCAAGTGAGTTGGCATGTTTAAATTCAAATTACATCTGCCACCCTTGTAGAACTGGAAAACGCATGTACGTTATAGAAATACAAAACGTGCGTGCATTATAGAACTACAAAAACGCGCTTGCGTTATGTAGTTCTATAACGTGCTCGTGTTTTGTAGCACTCAAAATCTAGAACTATATGTAATATATAAAATGTATGGATAATACTTTAAAGGGGGTGTGGAAAGTTCAATGGCCTAGGAGGATGTTGGAAGTTTAGGTGGGGATGGTTAATAGTTGAGAGGGGGTGGGGAAGGGTCAAGGGCCTAGGAAGATGTTGGAAGTTCAAGTGGGGATGGTTAATAGTTGAGAGGAGGTGGGGAAGGGTTAAGGTCCTAATAGGATGTTGTAAATTCAAGTGGAGAATATGAATGAAATGGGAACATTATGGGTTACAAGGGTGAAGGGGAGTGGGGATTGAGAGAATTATTAGGAGAAGAGGTTTTGAAGACATATAGGGTTAGAAGCAGTACACAAGACCTGAGTGACGAAGGGGGATAAGGTGGAGGGGAGGAAGTGGGAGATGGTTTGATGAGAGAGATGATTGGTGAATGGAAAGGTTGATATGGATTATTAGAGGAGGAATAGGATTTGTTGGACCAGAGAGGTGAAGGAGGGGGAAATTGAAGAGATGGGAATGAGATTGCAATAAAACAGAGAATAGGGATCATAATGAGGTAGGGTGTTGAGGAGAAGGGGTAAGTTGAAAAAATAGAGAGAGAGACAGAATTTGATGTGGAGAGAGTGTGAGAGAGAATAAGATAGAGAGGGAGGAGGGGGGGTGAGGGAGGGATTAAGATAGAGTGAAGGAAATAGATATTGAGGGAGCGATAGAAGGTGTGTGTGTGTGTGAGGGGTGACAGGGAGGTAGATACAAAGACAGAGGGTGGAGGGTTGAGAGATGGAGAGAGAGAGAGTGAGGTTGTGAAAGATAGAAACATGGAGAGGGAGGGTGAAAAGAGATAGGGAGGGAGGGATACATGTTAAGAGAGAGAGAGAGAGAGAGATAATGGCACAAAGGAATGGTAATTAAGGGAGAAGGGAGTGAGATATTGATAGAGGGAGGTAAATATAAGGTGGGGAGAGAGGGAGAGACATAGGGAGTTTGTGAGAGAAGGGGACACATACACACGCGTGCACAAATATTATGTGGGAGAGAGGGGGAGGGGTGAGTGATAGAGGGAGAGGGGGAGGGGTGAGAAATAGAGAGAGAGTGATGGAGTGAAGGATAGTGAGGGAGGTATAGAGAAGCTGGAGATAGATTATGAGATATGGGAAGTGAGGGAGGGACACACACAAACACACCCACACACCCACATAGAGAGAGAGAGAGAGATTGTGTGGGAGATATAGAGAGATGGGTGAGCGACAAAGAGGGAGGGGGGGTGAATGATATAGAGATTGATATGGAGGGAGGGATAGCAAGGGAGGTATATAGAAGGTCGAGAGAGACTATGAAAGAGGGGGGTGAGGGAGTGACACACACACATAGATATATAAAGAGAGAGTGGGGGGGGAACACACACACACAAAAAGAGAGAGGGGGGGGAGGGGACACACACACAAAGAGAGAGAGAGAGAGAGAGAGAGAGAGAGAG